>JANIEX010001129.1:0-13151 GCA_027627405.1 Leucocoprinus birnbaumii | reverse complement strand
CAGACGGCGCTCTCCAGGATTCCAAGTGGGGTTACCCGGTCGATAACACGTACCTAGAAAGGCCATTTCCCTGGAACGATCGTCGTTTTTGGACTGTGCAGTAGGTCCAACACTCTCAAGGCCACTGAAGATTGTTCAGAATTTGCTATTCATGTCTTGCTCATTTTCAACTGCACTGAGGCCCTGTCGATCAAACTATCTACTATTCCAACAATGGAGCTTGCTGCGGATAGACCAAGGCGCACGTTGCTTGCGATAGCGCCGTTTATCTCACGGCCATTGACTTGTGACTTGGTTGGGTTAGTCTTCCTCTTTAGAACCTGCTGCTCTGGTGTACTTGTAAATGTCTGTGATTATCTAGAGGCTAGAAACGCTTCGAACAATCGGCGTGTCTGGAATGCGCGGTAGGTTCAACACGAAGGTTGCTTAAACAACACTCAGTGATATAAATTCGCTTCCGGAGTCTATCGATCGATTGATTCACTAGTTCGATGGTCGAGCCTATTACAGATATCCCAATGCCTACGCCGCTCGCGATATGGGCTGGACTTCATGATCAACAATGAACCCACCCTTGAACTAAAGCCAGGGACGGATCTCACCTACGAAATCCTAGTTTTCTCGTTTCTTCTGCTCCTTTCAGTCTCCTACGCAGATCAATACTATCAAGCAGCGCCGTTAATCTATGTCATCTCAACCTTTCGTATCGCGGCACATTTCTGAGCTGCATGCAACAGAACATACAATCCTTGACCTTGAAGTTGGCTGAGATCGCTGATTATCGCCGAGCCGGGGGAAAACGCACTCTTGAACTTTCAACATAAATGGAATCGAAGCATGTACGCGCCGGATGCGATGTTCTGAAAGCCGCATCGCTCGTCCATTCTCCTGGGGGCGCCGAATGGATCGTGAAAATGCATTATAGTTTTCAAGACAGCGATAATCTATATCTCGTGAGTAGCTTAAATTTAAATCTGTCATAGATTCGCTGACGGTTATGTAATATCGATCTTATTAAACTTAATGTCCACGTTTGTCCATTCAGGTTCTTGAATACATCGACGGCGGCGACCTTCTTAACTTACTGATAGAACGGGGTGTTTTCGAGGAAGATTTTACTCGCTTCTACATCGCCGAAGTAAGTTCATTGAGCTCAATGGAATTTACCCGGTACGGCACTGCGGTGCTGAAGAGGACACTATCGACGGCATCACAATGACAAACACCTTTCGATTCGATAGGCCAGAGGCTGTGTTGGTCTCTCTGAGCTTGAACAGAACTTCAATGGGACTAAAGGCCTAAGGCTCCACCATCGCTTAACCAACAAGTGCATCTTTTTCTCCGATGTTCAGCTGAATCCTGGTCAATATTTAAGAAATTTACCAATTAGCCATTTTGGTTTACGAGCTCACGGAAAGGTTGGATCCTCACATCCACTTCATCCAACGGCATCCGAATCTCCGCCTCGTGAGGTTATTTGTTTCATTCACTGGCTTGGCCCAATTGAAGCAATAGAGGTGCGCAGTTCATTAGCTTCTAGACCTGTCCAAGTGTACCAAGGATCGACTATTCAGGCCTCAGGATCGGCCACCGTGATAATTCGTGTTGACAAGAAGAAGTGCGCTCGTTTCCCGTGACGTAGGGCGTCCCCGTCTCGAGAGAAGTAATGGCACAACGATGAAGTCGAAATTAAGAAGAGATAATTTCCATGAGACTGCGGTTTAATCCAGTGGATATGAATCCAGTCAACCCATCTACACAAGTGGAATTCGGAGAGTGTGCGTCATGACATGGTCTCAATAGCCTTCGAACAAGAGGAACAATTCTTTGATCTCCAAACTTTCTGGTAGGGCCTTGACGCGAGGTTATAGCCGACGAAATTGCTTGATAAGTGCCACTCATCTAATGATGTTCGGTGAATAGTCTCTGTAGCTATTAAATGGCGAGCAAACGGGGTAGATAGTTGGATGCACTTTTTGTCATCAATAATTTATACCTTGTCTTCATCGATGCGTCGCAAACACATTGACTTGTCCTAAATCAGGCATCACACAAAGCAGAAGGCGAACAGGTTTAACTGAACAGTTGCCGACGAATCCGTATGCCACCAAAGGAAACATTTGTTGATGCATTAAGTTGAATTTGATATATATATCAAGTAGGTCCGGAGAGCCTACCTATGGCGGGCATCGAAGGATTATATGCACCACAAAAAAAAAGAGTTGATACTGCGGAAGCTTGGCAAGCAAGTCCGACCAGTTTAACTGCTCTTATCCGTACTAGGGCCCTCCCTTGTTCATGAAAACCTTGATCATATGTGGCATGCGATTTGATTACGGAGCCGATGTTCTTGAAGAATACGGGATTTCTTTGAGACCGATTCCGCGAAGTTCGTAACCACAAGCCACTGGAATGATATGGTACTCATGGTTCAAAAGAAAATCGGGGGTTATGGCACCACGGTAGTACGTTCCTGTCGTCCTGTCGTTATGTACTAGACGGGTTCAGCCCATGATCAAAAAACTTATTCTCTTGACCTCCGAAGACGACCGCCGACTCGGGAATGATGCAACCGTACACGGTCGATATTCTGACCGATCAATTTCCCGGATCAGTATTAAACCACACCAAATTTTCAAGTCAAGTTGCTCATAAATCAGGGCAGCCTCACCTGCAAAATCCAAGGTGTGAATTTAATCGTTATTCTTGAAACTTCTTATCCATGTGCTAGTTTTACCCGAGCCCATGTGAAGCGTTGCGGAGAACTCTCGCCACCAGATTGAAAACGACAATGGAATCAAGATGGGTAGACCGTCGGAGGAGAAGAGATCAAAATCTTGCATTGCTTTCCTCCCACTGGGGTCTATGTAAGAAGATCGATAAGCCAAGATCAGCTGCTGTGAGCTGGAGAACCGTCAGTAGCGTGGGAGAGCGGTGGAATGTTTTAAGAATGAGATTGTACGGGAACACGGAGAACCCCTTGCTTGTAGTCGTAACTTATCGTATCAAAAAAGAGGAGTGTAAGGGAGGATAGAGATCGGACCACTGGGTTGTCGCATCCAAACTTTTCGAGTAACACGATAACAACAGCAATGGCCCCCAGGCAGGCAGGGTTTATTCCTGTAACAGTTCAAAATGACGAGCAAGAAACAGATTGGCTAACAGATCCCAACGCCCAGTTATCACGTCATACCATACATTATTGATCATTGGTGGCACTGGGCGTGTACTTGACAATGATCTGCTAGATCTTCTAGCGTGGGGCAAGATGCCAGTGGGCTCTTCCCTGGCTCGACGCCTCGTGTGCAAGCTCGAATGCTTGGGGAAGGGCGAGAGGGTGGATAGTGTGAGTAGGATACCCTCTGAATCGGATGGGAGTCAAATGAACATTAGTAAGACACTGACTGAGTCCTGACGCGAGAGGGAACCCCTGAGGTAACTCTTGTCCCCAGGGGTTCTAATCGTATCCGTATTAATAGTTCTTGTACATGTACAGCCTTGGCTGATTATTGAGATGTTGGCTGAGGATCTTTTTGCAGGGATGTCATGGTTGTATGTTTGTAGCTATATTTGTACACGGAGAAACGGCGCCTCGAGGATTTCTACATACCGATATGCACTTAATCTCGACAACCATGTTAATTCGCGAAACTCCTATATATATTGTGACATGGTCTGCCATCCTTCATACCCCCAGTTCTTCAACCAACGGACCCTTACCAAACCGCTATTTCTTCGACAAGCCACGAAGATTCTTCACGAAGTCCTAACTCGTCTCAAAGCTATTTCTCCACATCCAAGTCATCAAGGATGGAGACAGATTGTTCGGTATGCCAGTACGTATCGCCCTTTGCTTTCGTCCATCACTTATTGGTTTTAACCACTGGACCCGATAGCCGTTTGTCAAACCACTTGGGCTACAGCAGGCTTGCGGAATCGCCTTCGAGGCGTGCCTTCTTTTGTGACACACATTCTTACCCTGGGGCCTCTCGGACGATGGAGGCTTCCGAGCCCTATGGGCACAGGCAGAACCTTGGACGTCTAGGCTGCAACGCCCGCCTGTGCCGACTGCAGCCCGAAATACTACCATCTTATCTTGAGGTCAGTCCAGCATACACACACTCTGGAACAATTCCCTCATCTATTTCATCTGTGAAGGGGTCGCTAACCTTCCCTTTGCTCCGGTACGTTTCTTCCTCCAGCGAAAGGTCATTCGAGTACGAGATCTGAATTTGACGACCCCAAAGTACAATTCCAGCGACGATTAATAGGCTCGGCAATGTTCTTACTAGGCCTTGTAACTTGACCGATACGCTATACCCAGCGGATTCAGAATCTGGTGAGCGCGGCCAAACAGTTCAATTCCTTGATCACTTGAACAGAAGTGACCAGGAGGCGAGAAGAAACAATTCGGGGACAAGGTAGGGCTAGGGGCCATACAGTGCTTAGAGGACGACACATCAAGGCTCAATCTTTTAGGTGAAGTAAGTCTCGATGTATCATTCACGATTGAACACCTGGTGAATATAAGCTCTCAGGTTTTGGAAGTACTACCGGGCATCTTGAGCACTGCAGAGCAGAGAAAAGCGCTTCAATCCCTCAAAGGCGACCATGCCCAAATTATCATTGACTTCCTGTATTTTGTAAGTAGGTCCGTCTCATGAACTGATTGCTGTTGCTGACGTTCGATCCATATGAACATTTTAGATACTCTCTTTACCCAGTCTTCTCGGTGCTTCTCCGGCTTGGCTCCGGAAGCACGCGCTCATCGTTCTCCGTAGACTTTGCGGAAATGCGCTGCGGTATCCTCGATGCAACAATTTGACAGATATTCGCTGCCTCTCGCTCGAGGGAATAGGTGGATCATGTGACATTTATATCGCACGATGCCCTAGCGGGCATAACCTCTGCTTGAAGGCGANGNGAATCCAGCAGAAAATAGATATCCCTGGTATCTTCAAGGTATACTCAGTGATAAGTTTTTCAGACGGTTCACTTACTTTACATTCCCCAAATGGAAAGGAGACAGTGCTTTGGGGGCAGCTCGAGCATCCCAACGTGACACCTTTCTATGGCGTCTTTCTCCTTGACGAGACTAGAGTTTATGGGCAAATCTGCCTCGTATCACCTTGGATGGAGAACGGAAATATCAAAGTATATCTGCAGGAACACCCCGAATCGGATCGCAGAGCCCTTGTGAGCACCTAAATGTCATATCCACCTTAGCTTGTGAGTCCCAACCAAGTTTGCAGATCTGCGACGTTGCGAATGGCCTCAATTATCTGCACGGTGAAAGCATCATTCATGGTGACCTGAAGGGGGTGAGCTCCAAATCACGAGTCAATCAGTATTGCCCGTGCCCTAATAAATTACTAGGTCAATGTACTGGTGAATGGGCTGGGAAGAGCCTGCATCACGGATTTTGGTCTTTCGAAAGTGAAAACAAATAACACATTCAGTTGGATCACAAGAACTGCTCCTGCAGGTCGTACCTTCGGATGGCTTTCGCCTGAGCTATTGGGAGATAATGCTATCCCAACACGCGAAAGCGATATCTGGGCATTTGGATGTGTTTGCTACGAGGTCTGTCCGAGTCTCAATGAAGTCCACACATTGCCTGACTCATTGGTAGATCCTAACCCGATTGACTCCGTTCCACGAATGTGCGACTGACTATCACATTATTCGAAAGCTTATCATGCAGGAACTACCGGCTCGCGTGGGTGACGACAAGGGCCTAGGTCCCTCTGACCGAGTGGATCCAAGGATGTGGCAGTTAATCTACTGGTGCTGGGAGCTTAAACCTTCCGGTCGTCCGACGTGCTCGGAGATCCTGACGGCAGAGTTATTTCAAACTGGGTCTCAGTGTCATGGGGACTCACCGGAAACTGTGGAACCAACTCCTGAGGATGCTTCTTGTTTTCAGGAAACAATGAAGAGATCTGCTGTGCATCCAGATCTGCGTGAGGTCCTAATGGTTCTGAAGAGAGCTGCCCATGGTTCGCTTGATGGTTGAGACTTCTCCATGGCATGTTAGCAATCGATTTATTAACCCTAATTATTGTTTCTTGGACTCGATGTTTCCGTCTCTCACTAAATTGCTGTTAATCGGACAGTACCCGTAAACTGACCGATAGGTATATATGTATATATAAGCAGGCACCTGGATGTGCCTGCCATGTCGGATACATTATGTACATTATGTACAAAAAGCCGGGATAGAACCATACACCAGTGCTTCCTGTACGATGCGTCCGAGATATCGACTTGCTTACTGTCCATTGTAATTATAGGTCATAAAAATACTAGCGATGATGCCATCATTCATTTGCATTAATCATTGCCTGGGGATGGAGAATCAAGGCGAGAGTGGAAACTGGAGCAATGATGGCCAAATTGATCAGATCCCTGGCTGTCATTCTTCCCCGAGCCATCATCCTGCTCTGACTCGTTGTTTCCCTCCACTCATCTCTCATTTGATAAATCTAAGAAGAAAACGTAGTAGTCAAAGAAACCAAGAATTGGCAAATGCTCATCAGACCCAACTGCACCTGCGGAGGCCCAGTCGATTAAACTATCTACTAGTCCAGCAATCGAGCTTATTGTGGATAGGCCGAGGCGCACGCTGCTCGCAATCACGCCGTTTATCTTACGTCCATCGACTTGTGACTTGGTTCGGCTATAATAGTCTGCCTCTTGAAAAACATCAACAATTTTACACCAGCTCTTCCCGCTTTGCGTTTATGCGGTCGATACTACATACTATGCATTTATGAATGTCGGTGGTTACCTACTGGCTAGAAGCATTTGGAACGATCGGCGCACCTAAGTCAGTCGGTTCAGCATGAGCCTCTTCAAGGCTACCTGAGCAACACTCAGTGACGTCCTGATTGGCTAATCGTCTCGGTTAATCCCAAAACTCGCTTTCAGAGTCTTTCTCCATGGTTGAAGCGGTTCACTATCTCGCCGATCGAGCCCGTTTTTTGCTATTTCAATACCTATCATGGAGTCGCGATTTGTGCTGAATCAACCAACAGCTTTTCGCTTGATCATCTGCGTGCTTCCTTCACTCGCCGAAAGAACTTCACTATTCAAATTAAGCAACACAAAACCGAGGATATAGACTTACGTGGTCAAGTAGTTTCTTTGAGTTATGTGCATTCTTTCGCTCGGGGAAGTGGGAATATGTCGATTCGGTGGAAGAGCCATTACGGGTTAGACAAATTAGATTCACAAGATACACGGCTAGTAGGTACTTACCGTATCATATCTCCGTCGTGGTAGTGTTGTGCCGTTCATGGAGATACGTCACCTTCATGAAGACTCTTCCATGAAGATTCAAGAACCGTTCATGAAGCGGTAACAGCCGATGAAAGTTCACACATTATACATTCATTGGTTGTTCCATGCGCACGATACATCATGCATCTGCATGAACGGTTCAAGAGTGGTTCATGAATATTCATGGACTCGCATAAGTTCAACACTGGGTCGTGGCCCATCATTCTTGCGCTGGAGTCGGAAATTTCCTGCGGTTTCTCAATTGCATTATGGGTAACTTTGACCGGTTCTTGGGCGCTAGAGTGCCAACATCAATTCCTGCCCTCGGAGTCGTTGCAAAGGGAACGTCACAATTGGCTGACAAACCTTGTGCTGGGTTAGGAGAGAGCCAATCCCACATTTAGTGAGTATGTACTACTTTCCCCTGGTGAACGCTTTTGATCGTTGAAGTCCACTCCTTTCAAGGGTCACTTATGCATTTCCGCCAGATGTTGTCCATCAAAATTGAGTCACCCCAGAGTCTGCCATCAGACCGGGTGCATCCCGATATACCCCTCATCATCACTAATTTGCTGCTCAGTCAAATTTTTCGAAGCCTTGATCCGGCAATTATCGGTGTGAGTGGGTTCTCGACTCATTTAGATCTGCAGATCCTGAATCCTGAATCGCCATACTAGTGCATTACAGGGGGCCATGATTTAGCGCAGGTCAGTATGGGCGACTGCGCAAGAACCAGATAACCCCGCTTCCGTCCGGCTTAATTCCTAGCCTGGTTCGGAAGGATCTCTAGTTCGGTTGCTCTTGTCCTGTCCAATGTAGTGGGGTCCTTTGTGCGTGACAATCATCTGACAATTCAATGATCAATTCTTTGTTCTTTATTATGACGCGACTCTGGAGAGTGTAGAATGTGCCTGGTCTTTGTGAAATTGTAATTACACACCGGCTCGGAAAAATGGGAAGCCATGACGAGAATACTCGCAGCACTTGAAAAGAGAAAACAATTTAGTTTCAACTTACTGGATGTTCTTGTCGGTGGTGACGGGAGAAAAACAAGCACCCTCCTCTTGCAATATGGGGCTAACAGGAGAATACAGCGGGCTTGTGTCTAAAGACGTAAGCTTTTTTTGGTCGATCTTGATCTTGGATTGAGCCATATGCTTTTGCCTATTGATCCCGTGTCGAATGTCACCGACTTCTTCTACAACTGGAATCATCATCTGCACATTGGTGCTCACTTGCTCTTGCTGCTGAGTATTTTGATTGATAAGGACCGGTTGTCGCTCAGCAGGTGCTCTGCGAGCGAATCACCCATTTGGTTGTCAATGGTCTGCCACTGCCAGTCGGCGTTGCTTAAGTGACCCTCCTCAAAGCATCTCCCGGACAACAGCTGTGAGGGATTCCGGTTGAGATATATACCCAGACACAAAATCTGATAAGGCATGGAATTTCAGGTTGTTCATATTCCGTTTAATCCTCTTTGACATCGACTCCTTCAGGTCCGTCCTAGTGCGTGCACCACACTCCTGATCATTTCCAGTGCATGATGTCGAACAAAGTAATACAAAGAGTTATATATTCACTAATCAATACTATCTTTGTGCGTTTTCCGGTCTCAGTGAGATTTCTATCTAATATAAATGCCAAGACATTGATGTCCCGTTAGGTACGAGGCCAAAGTCTTTCGGTAGCGCGTGGCTGTGTGCATAACTAATGATTAAGGAGCCTCTACTTTTCATCCGATTACTAAAATCACCTTTTGAGGATCCCGTCATATTCATGAATCAAGGGCCGGGGAGGGTGGTGGAGCTTCAAGGATAATTACAATGCATTTGTTCTTTCCAGCTCAAGGGCAGTGAGACAAGGTTGAGAGTCAGAGTTCATATCAATTCGGGTTTTTGAGTTCAGATGTTATGTGACTAGGGGCCGCCCTACAAACACTTTGCCATCTTTCTCAGGAGCTCTGATTCGGTTTGGAGTGTCCGCAGAGCATCGACGCGAAACAATCTCCAGAACAGGCTCCTGATTATAATTACTTGGAGGGGATTGGTGTGAGTAGGACGCGTCTGAGGAATTTCCCATGCATTTGGAACGAGATAGGACTCGGAGATAGTCTCTTTTTCGGGCACTGCAGAGGGATAAAAATCCAAACTCGGACAAATTCTTGGTTCGTGGTCGAAGCTCTCTCGTCCAGGGTAGTGCCTTCCCTTTGTTCTGAGCGATCATTGATCGCTGGGTTGGAAACCCTGACTCGGATGTTATTAACATAAGGGTGGTCACTTTTGTGTCGCTTCCGAGTCCGGACCCAAGGGGGCGCTACCCAGTTGGGTGATGATCCTGCGAATCCGATGGTGAGGATAGTAGTTTTGTGGCTTGAAGGGTAAAACTACTGGGGCATTCGCCCAAGCTTGCAGGCGACTCTGAGTTCTTAAAAATTGCATTCGATTGGCTGGGTCCCAGCAGTCTTCAAGAGAGACGCAGTTCGACACTGATTAAATGCCAATGGTCACTAGAGAGAAGGTAAGCATCGCCTTTGCTTATGGAGTGCAGATTTCACGAGGGACCAAAACTCCCGAATCAGTCCGAGTCGGCCGCTTTATTATTTGTCTTGAAGCAAGGAGATCATGATTTAGGAAAACACGATTAACTGCCGCCTTAACTCGCCATAGAGGCGCCAGTCTAAATGGTTTCTTTCGGCTCAGGTCCTTTAATTAGTTGTGGTAATACTGTGGCCAGATCACTTCTTCCATCGGGGAAGCTATATCAAGATATGCATTTGATCTACACGGTAAAGTCACGTGACCGGGACTGAGTTACAATAGCCAATGCAATCAATTATAACCCCGCATACTACCCGAGATGAGCTGCTAAGGCTGTTCAATCCATGAACTCATATCACCACTCCGAAGCTGAATTCCCGAAGATGTAAGTTAGGAATTCATGCTCCTTTTACTATATAATGTGCTTCTCTCCTTTCTCTCTTTCCCCAACTAATCCGTATCTGCTCTTGAGGAGACGATGACCGCCGACTCCTCAAGAAGTCTTACTATTTGCTCTGACGCGTCTAGGCTGCTGAAGAGGGGGAAGGCTTGCTCGGTGTGCTGGTGTGTCCTAACTTTCCTGAACCGTCAATACCTCAACCGCGGTGGTGATCGGGTGTTGTTCGGTAGTACATCAAACCTTCCCGGGTACTCTCGCGTGAACTCGGCTCGGAAATGTGCATTCTGCATTGCGATAAAGTCTTCCCCTTGGCCTCCTCAGGCATCAAATGCTTCTGCCACTGTTGGGCACAGAGACGATTTTAAGTACATACGCTGTGGTGCCCTCTCATGTCAGCTGAAGCCCGGGATACTGCCGTCCAGCCTCGAGGTATGTTCACAATATACTCCATGGAGACTGCATGACTTATCTTTCTTTCTCTCATTTTTTGCCTTGGTAGACACTCCAAACTCTTCCTTTGATCTAGTACGTCCATTGCTCGAGTAAACAGCTTTGCCGGAACAGGAAGTGAACATCAATGATTTCAGCCATGATTTCAGCTCTTGCGGTGATGTCTCAACAAATGGCTCCACATTAGCCAACGATCTAGGTGTCGATCAACTGCGGACCTTTCTTGACCTTAATAACGTGTCGGATATTTTGCATTCGAAGTTCAGTGAGTATGGGAATTCGTTCAACCTCTTTACTCGCTCAACCAGATACAAAAGGAAAAGAGAAGAATGATTTCAAGAATGAGATAGAAAACGACAAATCTGAGCTCAGTTTATTCAATGAAGTAGGTTTTGAGTAGCTCAGTCAATTAAACGGAATCTCAACTTTGATAATATGATTCTAGGTCATGGAAATGTTACCGGAGATTTTGAACGTAGGAGAGAAGAGGAAGGCGCTCCAATCCCTCAAAGGTGATCAAGCTCAGGTTATCATCGACTTCCTATACTTTGTAAGCAGGTCCCGTATCATTAGTTAGTCACTATAACTAACGTGCAATCTATATGGACGTTCTAGTTGCTCTCTTTAACCCATCTCCCAGATGGTTCCCCCGGCTGGCTGCGCAAGCACACACTTCTTGTTCTCCCTAGACTTTGCGGAGATGCGCTGCTGTACCCTCGGTGTAACGATTTAAAAGGTATCCGTTGCCTCTCCCTTGAAGGGATGGGTGGATCCTGTGACATTTACATTGCCTTGTGCCCTGGTGGGCACAACCTCTGCTTGAAGGCGTTGCGTATCCAGCAAAAATTAGATATTCCCGGTATTTTCAAGGTATCCTCAATGACGTGCATATCGGACGATCTACTTATCCACGTTCTATAAACGTATAGGAGACTGTGCTTTGGGGGCAGCTCCGACATCCTAACGTATCACCGTTCTATGGTGTCTTTCTCCTTGACGAGACCAGAGCTTATGGAAGAATATGCCTCGTATCACCTTGGATGGAGAATGGAAATATCAGAGCATACCTGGATAAGAACCCTCAATCAAATCGAATAACCCTTGTAAGTATCTCAAACTGTCATCTACCTCTTGGTATGTGAAACGTCTAAAATTAATCGTAGATTCAAGATGTTGCGAACGGCCTTCAGTATTTGCACAGTGAAAGCATTGTCCATGGTGACCTCAAGGGGGTAAGTCCCGTTCTACGAGTCATATAACCCCCCTTCTTATACGAAATATCAGGTAAACGTATTGGTCAATGGGTTGGAGAGAGCCTGCATCACGGATTTTGGGCTTTCGAAAGTGAAGACTAACAATACGTTCAGTTGGATTACAACGACCATTCCTGCGGGTCATACTACTGGATGGCTCTCACCTGAGCTGTTGGGTGATGATGCTAACCCAACTTACAAAAGCGATATTTGGGCGTTTGGATGTGTGTGCTTCGAGGTTTGTCTACCAAGGTTTCAATCATGTCAACTATGTCTCTGATTAGGTGGTAGATCCTGACTCGATTAGTGCCTTTCCACGAATGCGCAACTGACGCCCAGATTATTCGAAAGCTTATTTTGAAGCAATTGCCAGCTCAAGTGGGTGATGATAAAGACCTAGGTCCTCTTGACCGGGTGAACCCAGCAATGTGGGAACTGATCTACTGGTGCTGGGAATTCGAGCCCTCCAATCGTCCTACATGCACGAATATCCTCAGTAAATTGATGGAGGAGTTAGATCAAGCTGGACTTCAGCTTTACGGAAACTCACCAGAAATTGTGGAACCAACTGACGGAGCCTCTTGCTTTCAGGAAGCAATGAAGCGATCTGCTGTACAACCGAATCTCCGTCAAGTATTGATGCTTTTGAAGAGAGTTGCGCAGGGCTCGCCTATTAGTTGATAATCTCTATGACACGTCAGCGTTAAATCTATAGCTTCTATTTATTGGTGATTAGTCTTTGTAGATATCTTCTTGGATATGATTTCGTCATTCGTCATAATACATGAGTACTCAGTGCTTATCTGCTGTAATATTATCAAGAAAAAAACACATCAGACATGGATCCGTAGCTCACTGGTCATGCTGGAGCAAAGGGTCAGAATGGGCCTCTTACATACTATGTCACTGCGAATGATACTAAATCGGCAATGCTTAAGATAAGGCGGGTAGAACTTAGTGAATGGAAGTATTCAACGTCCATAAGGCGCCAAGGCCAGAATTTCATCATCGTGTCCTCCCGTTTCGGAAAAAATTCACACAACCAACCTTGATCCTTATTTTCCTAAGAACCCGGGTGGTAAAGTCGAAATTGAAGAAATAGTGAGGTCGATATTACGCTGCGGTATCCATTTCCATATCATTCGCAGTGCCAGCCTCCGACTTGACTCTCTTCGCCTCCCGCTTTTCTTCTCCATCGTCCCCATCTACATCCTCTATAGATCTCACACT
>JANIEX010001128.1:0-13153 GCA_027627405.1 Leucocoprinus birnbaumii | reverse complement strand
TGAAGACTATGCCGCTTCTTACAACCATGGTATCAGTACTGGTGCGCATCAACAGAATTGCGTCTGGAATCGCTGATCGAGGGAGTGATCTGAGCTGTGCTTAGCTATGATCTCAGGGGTCTGATTGGGTCTCAATGCTCAATCTCCCTGCCCACGAGCTGCTGTGCTCTCTTTCCTCTTCTGCGGCCCTGTGCTTTGCTTGTCACTCGCCAGCTCTCTCCACCGGGAGCCAATAGCTTTACTTGCAAGGTGGGAAGCTCCGATAAGCACAGCTAATTGCTCTCCCATTGAGGTCTCCCAAATCCGCCGTTTTGGGTGAGTATTCCCTCTATTTATTCGCTCACCGTAGGCTCATTCTCGCAGCACATGTTACTTGCAGCCGTTTACCTCATATTCCAGTTGACTCTTGTGTACCTTCGGGTGTTGGCACTTCGAAGCCTCGGATCACCGGTTGTCAGCAGTCAAGAACTCGGGGAGGTTACTGAAGGAAGAGGGTATCTCACCGCGGAGGATCCTTTACGTGCCTGGTTTGTGGCTTTTGTCAATAGCTCGGCGACTATGAGGCTAACGATAAACTCCATGCTTTAGAGTCAGATCACTATCTAAAGTTTCTCGTTCATAAATAGTGCTCGTACCTCAGAACAATACCACAGAAGTAGAACCAAGGTGAGAGAAAGTCGTGATTAATCGCAACTGAGTGATCGAATAGGGAGAGCATCCCATATGCGCGCTGGCTCACACGGTGGAGCGCACCAGCAGACCACAAATGTCAACTCGCACTGGATTTTATTGCTTCTGTCGTTGGAACCTCCCCGCAAGCCTATGAACGGGGAAATCTTCTCTGAGGGTTGCTAGGTGTGGAAGCAATATCCGACTCAACTATTAATCAATTGCTCATTCTTCTGACATACTAGGCTTTGCCATCCCGTATCTGATTATTTGACCAAGGATCTCGACCCAAGTCAAACGATGACAGTTGATCAGTCGCCTCTGTCGTGCTTGGATGAGGGAATGAAGGGTGATACGGGCAAAGATGGGGGCGAGAAAGAGAAGCAGGAGCGAGGAGCAATGGAGGTCGATACGGAGGCGTTGACGGAAGCCGCGACATCTTCAGCCGTAACACGACCGCGGCCACAAACCTCTACTAAAACCTAACCCCTGAATCTCCTTCCAACATCGCCATTCTCTATGGCCCACTCCTCCAGTAGCCGAGCCCAACGCTGACGATGAACGCTCGCCATCAAAAACCGAAACGACCTCCGAAAAAACCTTCAAATCCCAACAATATCCATCTATTCCTGAATGGCGTTCAGATCCGCTCAAATTGGATCGTGCTCCTCCGAATCCTCCGAGCTTGGTGATCTAGGTGCGCATATAATGTCAGACTGAGATCTTCTCCGTTGCTTATAGAATCTTGGCATTGCGGAACCGAGGTCGCTCTCTATCTCGCTTCCTCCCGTCTTACCTCTATGTGGTTATACTGGGGCTAGACCCGGTAGGGCTACCGATGCCCATGTCCGGTCAATCTACTGCTGGTGCATGACGCTACAGCGCATCACCGCACCTCCCTCTTTGGTCCCCCTCCTGCCCTGGACCAACTTCCCTGGACCTTGCGCATCAAGTCTCAACTCCGTTCCATACGCTCCTACTCGTTGCACCAGCCGCTCTATGTAGCTTGTACCCATTCTCATTTTGGGCACTCGCCCTAAGATGATATAGAGACGGTGTTTATGTTTTGTCTGAGTTGCCACATTGTTCGATAGAGAATGTCGTCTCCTGGGATATTCAGATTCCAGCAGTTTCAACCGTGCTTGCGACCGTCCTGTGAGCAAAATCTCTCACTCTCGCTACTGATTTGATTCAATCATATCACTTCAAGTCCCATTCTACTTCATTCTACAAGGTTACGAAAGAAATAAACGAGTTTATACCGGAGCGACAGCTCGAGAGCCCCGAGCTACCTAATACTTGACCTTGACCTTCCCTCAGTCATCATTCAAACGCGCCGAGTGTCTAGTAATGAACCACAGTCGGTGTCGAGTCAGAGGCAAGCTCAGCGTATGACAAAACCCCGGTCAGCACCGGTGTTCGGTTCATCAACAATATGGTGTCGAGAGGATGTTAATGAGCAGAATCACAGCAAAGCTCGATGGAGATGGATGTCTCTGGGGATGTTCACGAGTCTGACGGGAAGCAGAGCTTCGGTATTTTCAAGTATGCATGGGTATCTGTCAAAGTCTGCTCGGTCCCATTTCTTGATCTACGTGCTGGTTTGAGGGCGGTGGACTGGTGAAACGTAGAGAGCAGGCGTACCACCACGATCAACCCTCATTCGTTCTGACTCACTGTATAACTGCGACTCATTTTCGTTGAATGATTTAGCAGGGCAATGCCGCATGAAGTGGACACCGATAGCTTACCGCTTCTCGCTCATGCTCAGTGGTATACCCCCTCCTTGAGTGACAAAGACACGAGGCGTCTTCAGGAGGTAGATTCTACCATATCCTCTAGCATTCACTGGTAGGCTAACCATGATGACTGCTCAGGTTTAGTCACGCTCAAACTTCCCCTCGGAAGACGCCCAGTGTCGAATGATCGGCGCCAGCGATTTGTTCAGCCGCGTAGTGAGTGCCAGATTGAAGTTGTATAGCTTCTGACCTCATGTATCTCGTCCTCATAGCCGCGCTTCAGAATGGGGCAAAGCTGGCGCCAAGACCTGGAGTACTGATACAATTAGTCTGATCCTACACTCAGCGAGGGCGTCCTGCAGGCTCTCGTATTCCATTATGACACACTGAGTCAATATCGAACCCTTCATCAAAATCTGATGATAGGCCCGTATATGCGACAATTTGATCGTGCTCGTGACAAACCTGGAGGAAACAAAGAGGGTGTGAGAGCTGGAGTTTATCAGAGAGGATAAGATGCCGATGATCAAGGTACATCGAAGTGTGGGCTACGCCATGGAACAGCTATGATGACGGAGGGGTAGGAGCTATAAAACTGTCAAGAATGGAGCAATAAAGACGAGGTGGCTCTTAGTAAATGCGCACCAACGTCGTATCCGAGTAGCGTAAGTCTTCCTCTCATGTCTAACACCCAACGTGCGTGTAGGACTAGCTTATATTCATAGCCTACTCAACGGGACTAGTGCAACAAAATCCGCTTCGAAGAAAACTGTCGATGAACAATGGTGTCATCCGAGTAGACAGGCGGTGTGTTAACCTCTAGTCAACTAGACGAGGAGAGTGAGAATTCGAGTACTGCTGCTTCAGGCGCAATATACCTCATTGTATCTCTGGGATAAGAGCAAACACACTGTCTGGCAGCCGCTAGTGCACATATTGACGCCTTGAAAGCCGCTGGCTGGTGGACGACGGATTGGGTATCAAGCCGATATTCTCTATGTGACGCTTTCAGATTCTGACAAGAGATTCGAAAAGTGGGAAGGACTGAGGCAGTGACTATGTGTGATTCGAGGTTGAGCATTAATGCATGATGTTCAGAACATGAAGTCGGATTCCCTAGTTCCTCGTGAGGCAAATTTTCGATTAGAAGGACGATCGATTGAGGTCAGAGCTAAACTCGTGTCAAGATGCAAACAGGTAAAAGTCAAAGAGTTGGTAAACGCACTAGTAGTGAGAGTGGACTCCCCGGCGTTGCCATGCAGAGAAAATCAGGATCTCATTGGCAGTGGGATCGTCGATGGTATTCCTCGCATAGAGGGAAGATCACAGAGCCGTTGGACGCCAATCGTCTCAGAGTGACTCTGCCAATGACACTGTGCGACGGCGAGACTGAATTGGGAGCTGTGATTTGTGTTTCGTAGTGGTATGCCCGCCTGCCGGAGATATATCGTGCACAATCTTGCAATGGGTGTATCCGTGGGGCCAGCATTTGGGTAACGAGGAAGAGAGCCTATGGCGACAACGAGAGAGCGCCGGCTAGAAATGAACGAGAAAGTCTGAGATGACCATCGCGTTTGAAGGTACAGAATTTGATTACGGGCGCTCAGCTGCTCCCGTTAGCGAATTGGGAGTGTCTTCTGGTTGGTCGAATCACGCAGTATTGGCAGGTTTGGTGTCAAAGCTCGCGCTAAGGAGGATAAGGCCCAGCTGAGAAGGGGAGGACCGTGACTCACCACAGGCAGGGAAGGTTCATCTATGTGGGCACATGGCAGCGGAGGGTACAGATGTGCCTCCTCCGATGAGACCGAAAAGTGGTGGCCCTTGCCGTATGACTGCGACAAAGGCTTCGGCCACGAGTTTTGAAGGTGGAGTTGAGCTCGGCGCTCGGCTCAACGTGTGGGAGCTGGTGGCCGTTGAGGAGCTATGTCGCGCATAACCAAGCCCAGGGCCACGACGAAACGAGAGTGATGACGAGAAGGCACGCTCACCGTCGAGTGCAGAGGGCAGCCATCAGCGTGGAGGAGGGCCGATCCGAAAGGGCACGGCCCAGTTGGCGTTCCTCGATCACTGATCGAAGGATCCGGATCAGCGGCTGTGCTGAGGCTGTGCCATGCTTGTAGTGTGAGCGAGCCATTTCCTCTTCTGCGGCCACGGTTTGCTCGCTGTCTTTCTCCTACAGCGCCGACATCTTCGCTCGCGGATATGGGAGTGCTTGTTGGGTGACAAGCATAGCTAGTTACTCTGCCTCTCACTGTCATCAACCCCACACGACTGACCACGCACGATCGTCTCACATCCCTTGCCGTTTACCACCAGTGACCTCTGATTTTGAACTCAGGCATGTGCTTATCGAGTGCCTGGCCTATCTGGCTCGATGATGATTAAGTTCTGAAGACACAACGATTTGGATGTTTGAAGATATGGGCCTGGGGGTCGAGTAATGGCTGGGGAAGGAATGGGCGGTGCGCCGGTGCTGGGTGCATGTGCGCCTTATTGGAGGCACACTCGTCGCAGGGCAGAGCGCATGCATCGAGTTGCGGGTTAGCGGCTTCCAAAGTGATCTTGTCTCTCTTCTCACCTCAATTCTCGATCCTCCGCCGATACTCCCGCCCACAGCGAGCACAAGGGACATCCCTCAAACAGCGAGGAATGGCGCCCCTCACAGCGCCAGAGCCAATAAACACCACCATGAACCACTCCAAAATCCGAGTGTCGATTACACTCCCCAAAGAACACGTTGTTGCAGGACGCTATGTCATAGGAGAGATGGAGGGAGAGTGCATGTCTGACAAGCTGGGCATCGGTATCACAATGGTTGAGTTCTTCGGCCTTCAAGGTGCGTTTCTCTACTTACTAGGCAGGGATGTGGTAGGCTGATAGGTGGTTGGACACAGAGCTGACTTCTCGGGATCATTCTACGTGAATGTCATTCCTACATTCTCAACAATTCTTTCAAGGACCGAGCCTACCGCCCTCAAACGCGGTTTACGAATACACACTTCCAGGGGACCTGGAACTCCCAGAAGATTACTATAAATCCAAACGCGGCCATCCGACGTCCTTATTCCCGGACCACACTTCCTTCCTCATCTCCTGCCTCGATAAACTTTGCCAATGGGCTCGCAAAGGTTCATTACAAAATCTGTGGAAGCGTCAGTATATGCTGGAAAGACCTCAAACAACTCGTCACGGGTAAGGACGGAGCCAGTGTTCTGGAGTCTTACGATGAATCAGATGCGGTTGGATTTGGACCTACGAGTCGAGGAAAGCTGAGGAAGGCGAGAACGGGCAATTCTGGATGCCTGGACGCCTTATTGGGGGTCTACTCATCACTGGGGAGAGCGCCTGCGTCGAGCTACAGGTCAAGAACCACTCCAGTCAAAAGATACGTCAGTTTATTGCCTTCAAATTCGTCTAATTACTCATTTATCAAATTTGCAGAATACGGCACTAACGCTCGAACTTCACCGACTATTTGTACTCCCCTCTACACCCGCCACATCAACCTCGAAGCTTCCTTTGCAAATATCAGATACGATTTTGACTGTACATTTTAAGGGTGCAGAATACACCCTCCCTACTGGTGATGAAGGTGTTGCGCACCTGGTTTTCAATATACCACAGATCGTGAAAGCGGTTAGAGATGGACGATATGAAGGGGATGCTGGTCAAGCTGAACGAACAAAGGAAGCTCCGTTCAGTATCCAAGCAGTCGTGGAAGTCAAAGTTGCTATGGTTTAGGAAGGTAAGTTTTCTCATCTCCGAATTGTAGAATGATGATGAATTTTTGTTGCTTTGCTTCGATATAGTAAGGATATAGTATTGGCATTACCTGTCACGATTGTCCATCCCGAAAGTCTACCTGAGCTACCAGGATCAGGACCGGCACCACAGCCAATTCCACCCGAAGCAGCTCTATAACCTCAACAAACCTCCCATCCGCATGGACCTCTTCCCGTCCCACAACAGCAACCATACATCGACCCACATACTCAACACGTCTGGATCCCACCTCTCCCATATCAATATTATCCTCCCAACACAGCATATTTCCCAGCTTCTCCACATGTAGCACCACCACATCACGAAGCGGCAACAGCAGCACTATACCCCTTATACCTTTTAAAACAACCGACATATACTCATCATCTTAATCTCGCGCCAACTAGGTAATTAACCCCTCAACCTTCTAGCGCAGGTCCATTAACGACTTCTGCTGTCGTTCATCATGGATATGCTAATCCACTGATATTTGGGCTACCGATTACGCCTGGTGATACGCATGCGCATGCTGTATTATTACCTCTTCCTCAGTCCATCTCTTGTCCGCAAATGTAGAGTCCTTCGCAGGGAACTCGTCAGAGTTCATCGCAATCCCCGACCACACCTCATGTCCCCCATCATCACCGTCATCCCATTGACCACACATCACCACAATCTGTAGGCAGCGTGATTGTTGAGGGTCGAAGAGGAGAAGGCCAAGGAGCAGTAGCGTCGAGTATTTTGAGCACTTGAGACAGACGTCTGTGATAGCTGGGAGAGGGAGGAGCGTATCGCCTGTTGCACATTGATTTAGGTATCCTCCGAATGTGAGCGCTGGTGGTGACGCTGGTGCTGTTGGAGGTGACAATGTTGATGCGACTATGCTCCATGTCGATGTAAACCCCCTAATCGTTAATCATCGGCGTTCTGTCATTACCACCAGTGCTGCTGGTGCAAATGGCAGCGGTGCCGCCGGTGACAACGTTGATCCGATACTTCACTCGTTGAGACCTCAAATCCGACATAAAAGCTCGTATACACATTTGATGAACCTGGAGGGAATGTTCAGGAGCGATGATGTTCTGGAGTTGGAGAAGGTCGCCACTGGGTTAGAGACTCCCACCACCCATGATGATGGCGATCAAAGGAAAGGCAAGGGCAAGGCAAAGGCGACCACAGGAGAAGGCAATAACGAGGGTGATGTCGATGTGAATATTAACAAGACGCTACCAGTTCCGCCACCAGCGACTAAACCCGTCAATATAAACCTCTAAATACGGAAACCACTACCACCTCACTATCCACCGCTCCTCTCGAATTACTCTTCGCTCCTCCTCTACCTTTGATCCAGGATATTTCGGTTCTATTCCGACTCTCCTGGCTCATAAATGACCTTCAAAACTCGGCGTCGGTGCTGTTCATGGTGTGAGCGGTCACGGTAGAGGAGGCGGAGGAGGAGGGGAAGACGGGGCGGAGGTGGCAGTGATGGAAAGGAAAATGGTCTGGATGCATTGGAGAGGAGGTTATTGGAGCATGTAGGGATGCGAAAGGTTGATAACGAGAGACGGAAGGATGTGAGAGATGTGTTATTACCTCACACCGCTTCCGCTTCCCCATGTACTCGGTCTCCTGCACTTCCAGCCCTTCCGAGATGACATTCTGGTCCCTCCAACACCACCAATCCCTAATCAATCCCAGACCTGTTCCAATTCCAAGTCCAATACCGAATCGCCGAACAACACCGATAATAGCATCGTCATCTTCCTCTGGTAATTTGTATAGGAGGAATGAAAGCAGTAGTGGTGTACCTGGTACATCTATGACTCCGAACCCGAATTATATGCAGAGCGGGAGTTTGGAGAGGACACTAGATGAGAGTGCGATTTCGAGTTTGACTCTGGATAATCAGAGTAATAGTGGTGGTGGGAGGATGAGCAATGAGCAACAACGCGAGGGCAAGGGCGGGTGTGAGGGAAGGTACGACGGGATGGTGAGGGTGAGGGAGGGGTTATGTGTAGAGAACGAGACGAAAATGAATTTGAGGTCGAGTTAGAATTGATGGACAGTGGGATGACTCACAAGCTGGGAGGAGTGTTATTGGCGTTGAGAGTTACTTCTAACCACGAAGAAAACGAGAACGAGCGGGTCTTAAGTCGTATCTCCTTTCTCGTCCCATTCCTACCACCGCCGCCACTGCTACGCCGACAACAGCACAATCCACGACTACAACGGCAGCAATTGTGCAGGCTTTCTTCCGCTAGACCTACGATCGAGAGGCCGCGGCCACAACCTAAGACGCCTACACCATCTTCGAGACCCATACCACTGCCCAGACAATCCCCAAAACCCAAGACTCCATCACCCCCTACTGCTACCACAACAACAAAATTGCCGATACCGAATGCTAAATCCCCGCCACTCATAACACCAAAAGCGACAATACCGACCGACAAAACTTGTGTCAATCGTTGTCCTCCAACGAGGGACACTCTTATACCCGTCGTAGTAACCAAATCAACTCCCGTACCAGTGATGATATCTTCCTCGTTGGCTACGCCTATGTAGGGTAAAATGATCCTTGAGAGATATTGACGTTGGTTACCATACAAGTCGCATACGAGCTGGGGCGGACGCTCAGGCTCACTAGGACTCACCAAAGCAGACGTAAACAGGGCTAATTTATGTATCTTTGAGAGAGCCAGGGATAGGGAGCGATTTGGAGATACTATAGCTACTGAACACAAATAATCAGGAGGCGAAATAGATGTGAATTATAGAACATCTTATAATAAAAGGTACAATTGATGTCACGATTTTTGCGATCTATACCATCCCTTCTCCTGGAGCCACTCCTGGTATTCAGAGATTCGACTCTGCGACGGCTCCTGATCCCACACCAAGCGTTCCAATCTGGATTCCCCCACTCTAATTCTAGTGAACCAAAGAATCGCTGACTTGGACCCATATCCCATCAGGACATATTCTCGGAATTTATGATCGGAGGATTTATTCTAGGAAATATCAGCAAGTATTATAACGCTAAATGCACTACAAGACTCACCCAGGTGGGCGGAAACGAAGCAGGTTCGACCAGCTCCTGGTTTGTCATCATCTTCAATCGATCGAGAAGTAAGGTATCAAACTCCTCCGAAGGTTCCGTTCGACAGAAGTCACCAAGGAGACCCTACGAGTGACTCAGTTATTCAAGGGATATGGAGAAACTAGAGATTGTTTACCTTTTCATAGCATTGATTCACAAATCCACACCAGGAAGTAAGATTGATGTAGAGATGCCTCATATCAAGCTGAAACACGTAAGAAAGCAAGTCTGGGTCGGGACCCACTTTCTCGCAGCCTTTCCAGCTCCAATCACTACCAAAATCCGCGATATCGCTGGATAGTGATTCCACATCAAGGCCTGAAGTCCACTTCAGCCCAGGCAAAGCTGCATGATCATGGCTTCTAGGATACCGTGGCCCTTTCAAAGATATCAGCACATGTCATGGTATGCAATCTTACAGACATACCGGCTTGTGGATGGAAACGAGCAGCATCGAGCTCATGCCAGTGGAAGAGAGACTTAGTGATATCAATGAGCGCCCGTTTCTCCTCAACAGCAAAGCGCCCTGAGCGGTTGGCGTCAATGAGATAGTCCTGGAAAGAGGCGTGATAGAACCGAAGCGGGGTGATGGCAGCATTTTTGGGAAGGGGAACCGCAATGACGGAGTGGAGTTTTCGGAGAGCGCTGTAGAATGCGCTCCGGTCGATATTGATGAAGTTACAGAGAGCCTGGGCTGATTTGTAAAGGAACTTAGAATAGAGGTTGTTAACATCACGTGCAAACATGAGGTAGGCCAGGATACGCCAGGTGGTGGGGAATACATCCTCAGAGATGTCGGCGAGAATACATGTGTAGAGATAGTCGAGTTTAGCAAGAGGATTGACAACGCCCTTGCGTTCCGCAGCTTCAAGAAACGCAATAAGCATATCGAAACGTTTGACAGGATCACCACAGTTCTCATCACCTATGAACCCAAGCGCCGTTGCAACAAACACAAAATGTCCGGAGCCAGCCTTAGACACAGCTTTGAGTTTCTCTACGGGCGGCCACGAAGGATCGATGTCGTACTTCACTTGAAGCTCGGATAATCCTGAGATCAAGTATCGCTCAACATCTGTTCGACATTCACCATCAATCGCTAGCTCCTCTGGACGACAGATGGCTATACGTGCAAACATATATTTGAGGTGAGCCTCCGGGCGACTGCAGACCATCCAGATGAGCGGAAGGTCCTTCTTCAGCCGCACTGCCTCCTCGATCTGCTTCACGATTTCACACTGAACAGACTCGCCCATGCATTCATCGACACCATCAAGGATGACGACAAAAGGCCGTTTTGCACTGACATGCCCACGTCGTTGAAGCTCCGAGAAAGGCTCGATGATGAGTTTCTTGAATTGTACTGGGATTGCCTTTGTTAGGAGCTGAGGATCGTCAGCAAGTCGGGAAGCGATGAGAGCCTTGTATGGTGGACAGTGGGTAGCGAGCTGGTAGGCGAGGGAGGGGACGACTTGTTTAGGATCATTGCGTTTATTTGGGCGGGAGTGAAGAATGAGGCACCGAGGCGACCAATTTCAAGGCACTTTTCGGCAAAGGTCTGAGCTACCGCTGATTTGCCACAGCCAGCTGAACCCCAGAGCCAGATAAATTTCCACTCGCGAGCAGTATCGTGTAGCCAGGACATTAACTTGGCGCAAATTGTGGCACGTGTACCAGGATGGCATTGAGGTGGGGGCCATCGTGCACTCGAGTCTACTGCAGCATCGGGGTTGGTGTAGGGCGCGAGGTGGTTCAGGGCTGTGAAAGTGTCAACCATCTCAGCCATCGGTTCCATTCGAAGGGTGAAGCAGCGTACCTGTATTCCCACTGGTGATCATATTGTATGTGTTCTTGTTAACATTGGTCAACTCCTGATGCTGGACAACAAAGTTGCTGGCATTGGTGAAGAAGCCGGGTGGTGGAGTGCTCTCGGATGCTGCAACGGCAACTAATGAGCAAGGATCAGGGTGAAATGAGCTGACACGCTACCTTCGCTAGATCGCACACCATGTCCATTGACCTGCGCTGCCCCTGGCTTCGAAGCCTTTCCCCTGCAATCACGACTAAGACGACTCGTCCAAGTACGGAGGGAGTCGATAAAGGAATCGAAGACCATGGTGGCCAACGTAGAGCAACCCGCAGATGGTGAATGCCCTATCAATGGCCACGTCCATGTGAAATGTCAGATGGCTGTGCTGAAGCACTTCGATGAGCACTTGAGCTTCGCGGCAGCAAGGTGCGAGGCAGCCGTCTTATCAAATATGGTAAAAACGGGTGACGTTCCCAGGCTGATGGGGGGCACCGTCCCAGTACCCCCTCGTCCTTATATGGTAACACTTCCTACCGCAGCCTCTCCCTCCCACCAGCGCCATGGTGCCTGCTCACCACGGTCCTAAATAAAACAATAAATTGGGTATTCATTGATGTTATCAGGTTGTTTATGTTATCAGGTGGTGCCGTCTCACTACGGTCCCCCCCTAAGAAAGAAATCCGCGTGGGGTTACCTCACCACGCTCTCATGATACTAAGAGCTACATGGCGCCACATATCAGAAGACGTAGTGTGTGATCACCACGGTCCTTCCCAGCAAGACACTCAGGCATAGTGACACCTCACCATACTCATCAGTGCGAGACAGCCGCCAACGTGGTGAGTGTACACCATGCCTGCACGAAAGACTGACCAGATGGCGTGGTGCAGTGTCACCATTCTCCCCCAAAAGAAAGGGAGTAGTGAGGACGTGGTGTGTGATCACCAATCCCCGAGGGAAGAAAATACGGACATGGTGAGGGATCACCACGTCCTTTTCAGTGTGTGATCACCATCGTCCTTTCTATTAAAGGATTCAGACATGGTGACACCTCACTACATCCTCGTCAGGGCGAGATGGCTGCTGACGGACTCGTAGTGAAGGGTCACCACGGTGCCCAGTGCCCACCAATGCAACGATGGCACGCCACGCCCTCACAGGAGACATGGTTCACTCTCACCATTGCTGCTGAGAGTAGACCATGATCAGACATGGTGACCTGTCACTACACTTGATCACCCTAGTCACTGGTGAGTGCTCACCATCCATCTGCATCGAGGCGTGTCTCGAAATGGGTGGGGATGAGTGGTGATATCCCACCATCCACACGTCTCAAGGGACATGGTGAGTACTCACCACACTTATGTCTTCGGAGCTGTGGTGAGTACTCACCACACTTATGTCTTCAGAGCCGTGGTGAGTACTCACCACACTTATGTCTCAAGAGCCATGGTATGATCTCACCACTGCTTATGCAACTCGGGTTGGGTGGTGTGTACTCACTGCTTGAGTATCTCGGGTAGGTCGTGTGCAGCCACCACCAACATTTCTCGAGGTTGGTGGTGATCTCTCAACACTCGGGCATTTCAGGACGGGTAATGGTGATATCTCACTGTCCACATCTCTCGAGAGCTGTGGTGCAACCTCACCACTTGAGCATCTCGAAATAGGTGGTGACATCTCACCACCTGTGCATTTCGAGAGCGGGTGGTAAATCCTCACCACTGGAGCAAATTGGGAGCACTTTCACCATATATATCTCGAGAGGCATGGCAAGCCATCTACACAGCCTTCCCGAGACCTCGGAGTGTCAGACCACTACATTCATAACTAGCCAACTAACATGATAGTCTATGCATTTCTACTTCTTTTCCATACCCCGAATTTTCATCCTATTTAAGATTGATAGAAAGACCTTAGTGTATATTATTGACCTCAACTGCCCCATGTAGCTCACCGCCTTCCGAATTCGTAGTATAGTGCTGTTTCCACATTCGGCTGCGCTGGTGTTGATATCGGAAACTGCAGGGTCGATAGTTGCGTAGGTTGAGGAAAAACATGCTGGAGCGCACT
>JANIEX010001127.1:0-13173 GCA_027627405.1 Leucocoprinus birnbaumii | reverse complement strand
CGATTATTCGTTCGAATATCGTTCGGTCCTTACTTCGTCCATCATCGTATCTTTGAACTTGTACGCCGTCCGCGTCTGGTTCGAAGTTCGTCCTCTCGTCCGGTCTTCCGTCCCGTCCTCAAGTGAGGTCCTATCGGTACTCTGAGGGGCGCAGCACATAAGCTGAAGCCAAGACCTCGTCCGCACACATCCGGTTCCGGTCCGGTATCCGTCCGCACTTCATTTATATTATTATATCCGTCTGTCTACTACAAACTTAACATAAGTCCACCGTGCCTGCCACAGACCGATAGCCTCCTGAACATTGGTGTCGACCCCAAATTAGCGTAGCATCAAAGGGCCGAGTTCATATTCATCCTCTTATAAACAAGAGGCTTTTAGAACAACAACAAGCCCTGTAAGCTTCTGAACGTTTTGTGCATCCAAAACTTTCTGGACATYCTAGGTGGACCCAACCTTCTGAGCACTCAGGGCGCCCAAAACCTTCTGGACGTTCTAGGTGGCCCCGGCCTATTGCACATTCTGAGCGCTCCCAGGCTTCTGAGCTTTCCTGAAGTTGTAGAGCCTCCTAGGCATGATTAGCTTCCTAAAACATGCTCACGTTTGCCACACCCACTCGGATGTCTGTGATAAAAATAGAAACAAGGGTGGGCTGGCTCCGACCGATCCTCGAACCGTACGAGAACCAGGGATGTTTCCGCACCTCACTTGGCAATTCACACCCCCTACCTTTTTGAGGACAAGTAGCTTCATCTAGTGTTTGAAACGGTACCATTCACACGCCCTTGCATGTGCTGTAGATTCTGCTGACAAACTTATTGTGGACAATGTTCTTTACGCAACCCTAGGGCGAGAATTCTGAGGTCATAGACTATCCTGAGAATATCCTTCTCATTATTCTCGAACAGAGTGACGAGGAAGAAGGATTCCCATCCCTTCGACCCTGTTTTTCCCCTTCGAGAGATTTTTCCCTTTTGCTGATGTTGTGCTGAGGTCCTGGAGTTATAACTTGCACTAGATAACAATACATTCATGCGCAATAAATACAACAGTACCGCTTCTTTCCATGAAGAAATGATTAACCCAAGGTCAGTGTAGGTGATCTGCCCCTACCACTGAGATTTAAGGAGACCTCTAGGCGAATGTTGAAGATAACATGTGAAGTTAGTGAAGATACCATCACTCTTTCGAATCTGAGAAGCAAAGTTAGCTGAAATTACATGTGCAGATTGCAACTAAGGTGACATTACAGGATTAAAAGTGACTGGTAGTCCGCCTTTTCAATCGAATCAGGTGTGCCTTTTGAGAGAAATGAAGGGAGTTGAAGCAACTTACGGAAAGTGTCAATACAATTATGAGATTCGTTATGGAAAGGCCTGGAAGGGTTGAGTGAAGTTCGTGACTTCAAAGCGAGAAATGCAGGGCCTACCGGAGAGAAGGGCATAATACACAATGCCTTTGATGGACTGTGAGCGAGAGCTCAATGAAGACTGAGCGACACGTACCGTCTCTGTACATGACTTTTGCGAGTGAAGACTGGCCAGAAAATGGGTCACATCGAACTAGAACACTCTTGAGGACGATGGTTAAGAGTAAGCCTGGTAGATATTTTGCCACCTTATCAATAGGGTCCTAATGCAGAGTCTGATTCATGATTTACCGAGGTCAAAAGCGGCTAGAACACCATACGCAGAAGATATATATCTCGAGAGGCTGCTTATGGCGCACCCTATGTGCGGCAAATTCCAGGCTATATAGCAGAATAAGTTGTCTCTTGTTGTCTCAGCTGTTGAATACGTGCTTACCCTTTAGCTCGCTGAGAGCCTTTCCGACAAGGACAGATATAACAGCCCAGGTGGCTAAGAAGAAGGGGAGCAGAAATACCACGACGCTCCGTTTCTTCCCCCAAATGACCCATGTTCGAAGCGTGAGGATGACTGAGAAAAGTAAACCTTACGATCAGTCCCAGATATAACTCGGGAAATGATGGTTTCATTTACTCTCGGAGATGAAAGTGCCGGAGACAAATAGCCCTACACGGTCAAGAATCAGTGGCATGTCCCAGGGAGTATTGGTGAAATGCAGACAAACAGGCGGTAAGCTCGGCCAGCCTCAGACAAGTCGAATTTGTGTTGTTCAAAGAAAGCCTGTCTGGTAAGGGATATTTAATGTTTGTCAGCCGCACCACTAGCGACGTTCAAAAGTACTAGATGATCTTACGCCACGCCACGAATGCCACATCCAGAAAAGGGCTATACCTGTTCAATAAGAACAATAACTTGAGGGGCGTCCAGGCAGCTGGCCATACGAGCTCGATTTCGGTATCGAGTGTAGTAATGTAATCGTAAGCCTAGCCCGAGCGGTCGGGTTCTCAGGAGAGGCATTTACAGAACGAAGGGACAAGCTCACAAAGAATGCGCCGCTCGCGACTGCCGCGCATGGTCAGTACTTGGTAGGACGAAAGGCCATTGCGTAAAACAAAACTGACTGTAGAAATACTAGAACATCTGGTTAGAGGTTGCTGCACAATAATCCAAAAGGTAACAACACACACATTTGAGCACTGCATCTCAGACGCAGCTGTGATTATTAATCGGACTTCGTCGGTAAGTTGACTAGCGTTCATGATAGTGATGTGTGTCTTCTCTCTTGTTTTGGGCACCTGGCCTGAACCGACCGAGAACGCCCCTAGACTTTATATGCCCTCGGTGGTTATCATCTCTCGGTGGGCATCAGTAGTATTCTAGCATCATCAGCTTCAATGATCCAAGTGCCGCATCACTGATTCGGAGAATGCTTACCATATACGTGGCATCGGTAGCTATGCACATGTATCGCCAATACCTCCCACTATGTGTAAATTTGAAGAGTCGAGCTATCATGGTCTCAGTAACAGAATGATCAGCGGCGTGCAGTGCTCCATCCAATGCCGTTAACGTGTGTCAAGGCAGTGGTGGATATGGGGTTCTAAGGTAGACTAATGAAAGTACAAGGGAGTTGCGACACGATCCCACTTCGATCTCCGGAAAGGTAGCTAATGCGGGTTCTTACAGTCAATGAGCTCAGGATAGAAGCTACATTCTAAGCTGTCAAATCCATCAGTGCTATCTCCTCAAGCTCTTGAGGGCGCGCATTTCTCGCATCGAACTGCCTGATGTGCAGGATGATACGGCATGTGAGGAGAGCATGGGCTATTCTCTCCAATAACGAGAGTAGGTTGACATATTCGAGCTAAAGAGACGTTTTGTCAGATCATGGCAAGTTTTCGGGATCATCAGAAGACTGACTGGCAGTTTAAGGATGATGATGGCGTTGAGACACGATAGACCTAAAACAGCGTCAGCTCAAAGTCTCCAGGTTGCCGATGTTCTGACTCTGACCAAATAAATATATAAAATAAATAATCCCTAAGGGAGGCGTTAATATAGAGAGCGTCTGAGGAGTGTTACGATTTACCATCCTGATATATGACGCGTAATAACGGTACATTTCCCCAGAGACGAAAAGTTTTGATGGCTGGGATAACGATCAGGGCGCATATGGCTGGGGATCCATGTCAATCATTTACATGGAGCTCAGGTTCGATCATCAGTTGGTTGACGAACACTCACCCGCATCGTAAGCCATCAAGACTATCCAACAAACGGATAGCAACCGGTTCATATTATCAATAAAACAAGTAACCAGTGGTTGCAACGGTGATGCCTCATCTATCAGAGAGATGTGTTGTCAGGAAAGGCCATAAAGCTATGACAGTTTGCAGGAAACGCACGTCTTAGGGATTTGAGGTACAGGCCTACAGCCAGATACTCTGCCACCAAGAACCCCATGTACAGAAAGGACAGTATTACACCGAGACGTGTAGACTTTTCCCAGACAGCCCATGTACGGATCGTGAGTAGGACTACCGATGGTCAGCAGGAGGATATGATATAGCAGCTGCCAGTAAACTCACGTTCTGCTATTGACATACCAACCACAAACATCCCTGAGCTCAAAAAATCTGGATCAGTGCACGTGGGGTATTGAGACAACGTAAGTAGTACGTACAGGCACTGTATTCATAGGCTATCGCGCATTGTTTACTCGTAAGCACAGGTGAAAACTGATCTATAGCAATATCAAGTTTCCCTGTGTTCACCGATCGGAAATCATGGAAACTCACAATACAGCACCACTGCGGTGTCAAAAAAAGGAAGATACCTCGTCAAGAGGTACAGCACTTTTCCTAAATTCCAATTTGCCCCCCATATGAGCTTAATCTCGAGGTCCAAGGTCAACACATAGTCATAGAGCTGTTTGATCGATCAATACGAATTTTGTTGCTAGGAGCCAGGATTTGCATACCAGCACGGTGATGCTAGCCACTTTGAGAGCCTGTGTCAGATGGACTACAAACAGCGGATAGCACTGGCCAACATACTGGTGAAGTACTGTCAACGTTCACTATGAGCAAAAACACCCATCAGGATAAGGCTATGAGACTCTCACTTTGTTGAGCCTGAAAACATAAACTGCGTAGGAGACTATAGAACTCAGATTCGTCGTATCCATAACCCGCGTCAAACCCAATGCGCGGTGCGCCGCCACCGTCCTCCTTTCAGTTCCCGAAGACCGAATTTTCCAACGTTATGCTCTAGTACCAAAGGAGAGTGTAGCCGCAAAGCAGAAGGCCATGGGCGAGAGAAAGTCGGGAAAGCAGAAAATGGATGGACGGTGTATTCGGCCAGCAGTCCCTAAATCCTCCCTTGGCCTGCTTTTCCACTTTCAGCTAGTTCTTTCGGGACGACGAAAGTGGGAATGTGGTCTTTATGCAGGTTGAGGAAGGAACGGCGACCGAGCCGTCGGGGTGTGTTGTCGCTCACTGGCCGAAGTTGACATGGAAAAATTAAAATGGTTGACACTTCGATTGACACTGCAATCAAACTTGTGACGGGATGTCGTGATTATCAACAAATGTATGATATCAATGCTTCTTATCGCCGGAATACAATGGGTAACGGCTCCATCGAGGGAGCAGCTGACCCAACCGTCTGGAAATTGTCAAGAAGCGACGTTCGAGGATTCAAGCTGGAAGTACCACAAGTCGGCCCTACAGTATGAAATTGCAACACAAACCTGAGCAAGAACCTCGGTGCTCTGATAGGCGAATCACTGTGTTTGAAACGCGAATAGGGCCAACGAGCTGATCCTAGTAGCTAACTCGTTGACCAAGCTCTCGTGAAAGATGACTTGACTCCGCATCCCACAATTTTGTTTCAGACGCTGACGACATGTACGATAGTGTCGTTATGTGCTGGACCGCCATACTCAATGTCTTTAATTGAATGTGCCTCGTTTATGTGAACAATCAACGATAAATTCAACGTCTTCGTCAGGGAAGTGTGAATAGCAATACCTCATATATCTTAATACATTGCAAGTTGTTGATTTCAACTATCCTCAGACACGGAGATACTGAGAGTCTGTGTTAACCTGCCTTTCTTGTTATAACGAGGATCTTTGCAGAGCAGTGGGGCCCATAGTAAGCTTGCTTTCCATCATGATGCACTGGGGGCTCTACGCGGTGAACCCGGCCCACTAGGCCGAAACGATGTAAATATCATCAATCATTAGGGACTTGCCGACTCACCTGCGAAAAACCACATTCACCATCAGCTTCTCGGGCTCGAGGACAACGATCAAGAATGGTCAAGCTACGCAACTTGCCATATAAATAGAGGTGGACATCCCAGCTTCTTGTGGTCTGAGCAACTCGTAGGAATTCGACCGGGAGACATGATGATACGAACCAACTCAGCCGTGCTAAGGGACAACTCATCCGGCTAGAGTTAGGAGACGTTGAGTCTAGAACAGGTACAGAGCCTGGAAGGATGGCAAATGCGTGTGCTAGTGGCGTTTACACCTGGGGCTATCCATTCATGTGCTCTCGGAGTTCTGTAGCGACCTTGGCGATTAAGCGCTACTGGTGTAATTGACCATTGTAGGAAGACGATCTTTTGTTAATTCACTCTGCACAGCACATGTTTCCAGAGATACAACTCCGACCAAAACAGAAAGCCTCCAAGCTCCAGGCCCTTCAGGCTTGAAAGCCAACAAACCAGTCACTATGATGTTTCAATAAGAAAATACATATAAATAGTGACCCACTGCAGTTTCACAGGTACACTGAAACCCGAGGTCGATCTGCGCATTCCTCGTATGGTTATCCTCGTTGTCACGAGTGAGGAAAGGTCATTTTGTTACTGGGTGCCTCGTGTCGATGCTCGACACTCAACAAACCTGATATGTTGTTTCCTCGAGCCTCCCCACACATGTGATAGTTTTTGTAATCGTAAGTATGTGCTGGAGTCGATGATTTGAATGATAATCATCTGAGCCTTCGGTTTCCTGTCCATTTATCAGCCATCCTAGGCCATGGGGCAAGGCTTCCTCGGGAACAGTTCACCGGGAGTAAGACCTTTTTCAAATAATTAGGACCATTTCGAGAAGGGTGACCTTGAACGTATGTTCTTTCCAAATGTCCTTCCAGAGGTAGTAACGAGCAATTCGTGCCTACAAACGGGCTTTCAAGTCATCGAATGAGCTGGGCAGGAATTCTAGGATCAAAGGTCATTCTTTCAGGAACACCGAGGACCGAGGATAGTTCCACAAGCTGCCAAGCTAGGCTTGGAAGCTAGCTGCTGAGAGACTCGTGATAAACAATCGATATCGAATAACGTTTTGAAACTTGGAGGAGGCTTGTGCACGCGAATTTAGTGAAAGGGTCAGGAGGGCCCAGAGATAGTGTACCACTCGGAGGTAATCAAATGTGCCGTGAGCTGTGCCTTCAGAGGAATACACATGCCACTCGATATTGACAGCTGAATGTCTCCATGGATAGGTGAGCTCGATTTCCCTTGTCTATCGAGGAGTTCTTGGATTTCAAGGCCAAATATCTCGGGGTGATCCTCGAGTACCATGACCCCAAAGAAGATGCATCGCTGTTTTGGCGCCAGATAGAACAGTAGACAGTTCCGCGACCTGCCTGTGCTTGCTTGTGGGATAGGTGCAGTATATCCTCATTAGATAATATAATGAAAATGTTGCACTCACCTATAGGGAAAGGCATACATTTGCCAACGACGGCTTTGCTTCTCATCTCAGTTATGCTAAAAGAACCTGAGTGTCCAGTGACCGCCAAAGCTGCCCATCCAATGATTCCAATCGGAGTTCAAATACGCCATCGTCCGACGTCGTCGGACCAGCCACTATGACTTTATCAAGGGTTATTCACCACAATGGTCGATTTTGAGTTCTACTCAGACTGCTACCCAGTCGTGGGAGTCTGAGTTCTACTGGCAACATAAGGCTATACCGGACTATATATCTTACTTAACCAAGATAGCGCGAGTTGCACTCTCATTTGACGGCTCTGGAAGCTTCATTTCCGTTTCTTACTAAACACTTTTGGGAATCGATCGTTCAATGGCGAGGACGAGTTCGAATCCTTCGGCTTCCTATGTAGGATAGACCAGGACTTCAAGCTTCAAGTGCATGTTTCAATTCCAAAAGCCTGAGTTTGGGACTTCAACCTCTGGTGGCCCTATATTCTCCCCTCCCCTAGCGGCGCCGGCCCTATTCCCTCACCAGGTTCTAAGTGCCTTTCCGAGATCTGCAATGATAACCATGTATTCTAGCTTACCTTGGCTGTGATATGCTTGATGCTGAGAGGGTAAGCGATAGCTTGGGGTGGAGCGATTGAATTGCTGTCGTGGAGCAGTGGTTGCAGATGTTTCAACAAAATCAGCCCTGGAGTACGACATCCAGACTCAGGCAGTTTCGTACCGGCGAGGAATTTCTCAGCGTATCGTTCCATCTGAATGCTGCCTTTGTCACTGTGCCACCACCGATGGTCACTTATATGAGCCTTCCTGATATCTCTCGCTTAGACGACTACTCCCTTGCTTCATGTTGCTTCATGGTATGCCGCACGCATCTCAGCAATGTGTTTACTGATTGATCCCTTGATCTATGAATAGAGAGAGCTAAGGCCTTAATATAGCTGTTGTGAACAAATCACATTTTCTCAGTCATCAGTCACTACACGTTGACGGGTCTGTACTTCCGGGCGTTGTGATAGGGCCGTTCGGTGCCGCTCTTCTCTACCCTCATAGTTGCACTAGTGCATATTCTTCACGCTCCGGGCGCTAACGAAAAGGACTCACGCATTATTAAGATGAAACATGTCGACCATGTGATGTATTCCAGGAAACCCCTTCTGAAGTTAGGAAATCATTACAAAAAGCTTCTTTTCCATCCGATGGAAGCTGTTGATTCCCTCCCACAGACCAACCCACAGGAGTGGGCGCTCGAATACTGGGGGAATGTCGTCCCCCGCTGCGCTCGAGTCTCTGTTGCAAACTGTGAAAGAAGTCCTCAATGTATGGCGACAGGTCAATGTAAGTCTGCCGTTTTCCAAGTCTTCCAGCTGAGCCCTTTGTCAATTGTGGAAGCCATATTCAATCTTCCACATTTAGTATCTTCTAGGTAAACTCGACACTCGTCACGATCTCCCTCTCATTCATCAGTGTTTATTATCGGTTTACTTCTTGCATATTCTTAATCGCGAACAGTTTCGAGTGTGACTATTATGGTTGGTGTATTAGGCCTACCTGATTCACGATCATTCAAAGTTCAATTATGATGCTCGATCAGGTTTTCGATTGGCTCCTGACACTCAACCTGGAAGCATCGCTCATCCTCCTCTTGGAATCTCTTCAAAATACTTTTCCTCCTCGCACGATACATACCATTCATGTATCTCCCTGTCCTGGTTTATCGTATGTTCACTTCGTCTTCTTTCCAAGCAGGCTATCCATTGACTGTACTTACTATTTAAAGATCAACTCGGGACACAGGGTTTAGAGTCTAGTGCGACGTGTTATAGCTTATACAGATTTGCGGGATGTGAGTGGACTCGTCCTGAGTACTATTTTCATGACCGAGTCTTTAGGGGGGTTGCTGAGCGGAATAAAACAGGGTCATTTGCCACAGGCGCCGCAATAGCTGAATGTTCGTGTTGTTGACTTTCGCCATAGCGAGCACGGTTTTGATGATAGTATCTCACAGTCATGTTGACGATCAGAACGTGGGTTGTCTGGGAAAGGAGTAGACTACTGGGTTATATTCTCTTCCCAGCCTACTTCTTAACTTGGTTAGGTATCTTTATCACAGCTGGATTGTGGCTCACAGACGAAACAACCGGTGCGCGTCACCCAGACCTCGGATATGAGCAATGTGTTAAGCCTTCATAACTCAACAGATGTTCCCTTTCCAGTCCAAGGGCTCGGCATCGGCTGTTTAGCACAGGCCGTTGGACATCTACCGTCGATAGGCTACATACTTCTGGCAATCTTCGATGCGGGTATGTGGATTGAACTCCCTCACATCAACCTCTTCTGACCGCAATCGACACAGGAAATCTTCTTTTGATAGTCGCTCGAGGGATCATAGTATGTAAGGCCTGTTAATGTCATCATGTACCCGGCACACGCTCATCGATATTTCCCGGAAGTCAAACAAGGTGGATCAAGATCGCGACTCTCAAAGATAGTCTATGGAAACGGTACCAATTCTATCATCTCTCATCCTCATTAGACTCAACTGCCATCTTCAATTAGGGATCATATATTATTTCTATATTTTCTGTGAGTTTCAATGCATCAGGGCACTTGATTTTTTACCTACGGAGCTCAACATGAGTCAGCCTGCCTATCCTTAATCAACGCCCTAATCGTTTTCATAACTCCGGTAATTACGCTCCCATTCAAGGATTTCAAACCTCGTCTAATCGTCTATCATCAAAATCCAAGAACTATTATCTACTGCTCATAATGTGAGTGATCTGATCGAGTCATAGCCAAACTTACTGATGAACACATCCAGGATGGAGGCAGTGGTACACTCCGTCTTGGCATGCCGTGTAATCCTGAGCATACGGGAGATCGGAAAAGCCAGCGTTACAGTTGATTATCCGCTCAACAAAAGAGGCGAACAAGCTTGGGGGAGTCGAGAAGCAGAAGCCAGCTACTCGCTGAATAGCAGGCAATGGGGTTGAAAGGGGCTCGCCAGTAACATTGATCTTTACCATGGACAATTACATCGTACATGAGGGAAAAAAATCTCGATTATCGAGACGTATCTATTGAGGAACAGTAGATTGGAGAGGTCGAGGCACTGCCTATCTCAGTCGAGATTGAAATCCAGGAACAAAATCCTGTATATTCGAGTAGACGAGATACGGAACGTTTCAGCGCAGCTTCCGAGTCAGACGAGCATTAATGTATTAACGAAGCCTGATGATCGCAATTCCTTAATTAATTAATTCCGACCCATACTCATCGATCGTCATAAATCGTTTGAAGCAATCAATCAAAGCGCCCTATCCTTAAAAAGGCATTGGGCTCCATCAAAACCTTAGAACCCTAAAATCACAGTCTGTAAATAGCAACACCATCTCGAAACGTTCAATCACCTAAATGTGATTCATCAGTTCAATGAATGTACGATCTCAACAGACCACGTTATGTTACAGCCAGGCACTAGACGTTTCACTGCCTTCAAGTCGAAAAAAGAGAGCCACTGCAGAGCAAATAGAACACCCGATCACGCAATAACCAAAAAAAATAAATATCAGAATTATCGCAAATCCAAAAAAAGCTATACCGTTCACTAAAGAAACGCATAAGTAATAAGTAAACTACTACTAAGTACCCAGTATCTACTCAACAACCCACGCATCAAATCATCCCACAACACACTACGCGAAAAAGCAAAAACGTCCATCAATGGCGCTCAAAAAACACCCACAGCCCAAGGTTAATCTTTTTTCATACGGCTACTCATCCTCAGCATCACCAAACAACTCTTCCGCCACTTTCTCCCTCGCTTCTCCAGCTTCGTCATGCGGTCCCATCGGAATCTCAATCTCGTCCGTATCTACACTCGGCTCCTGCTGCTCATCCTTCTTCTCCACTTTCTCTTCCACCTTCACCTCTTCTTCCTCCTTCGCCGGCAGCACTTCTTCCGCGTGAGGTGGCGCCTCCTTCGCAGGGTATCTCGTCGTCGTCGAAACAAAAGTACTAGCAGTCCCACCACCCAATCCCCTCGCCACAGTCGACTCTTCCTTCCTCTCCCTCTCCCTCTCCTTCTCTTCAGCAGCATCGCGCTCAGTGCCAGTAGTAACAGCATGAACATTAACCGAACTAATCTCCTTCTCTCCTCCCTCCCCCTCCTCCCCTCCTGCTCCCACCTCATCACCACCACCGCCACCACCCTGCTTCTCATGATGCGGTGAATTAACAGCCAAAGTATCACTCTTAACCTCCCCACCCTCCCCCGCGAAAATATCTCTCCCAGGTTCAGGTCTTCCCGGATCAATAACAGTGTGTACATCACCATCACCGTTGTTGTGTGCAAAGTCCTGTGCGGCTGCCTGATTTTGTTTTTGGAGGTTCTCAACGTTGGCCTGAGCAACTTTTTCATCGACGACCAATGGACCAGGGCCACCGCGTCCGCCGTTGATAGGTCCGCCTTGTCCGACGGGAGGGACGATAGCGGGTGAAGTACCGATTCCGATATCTTTAGTCGCTGACATTGATTTTGCCGAGTATTGCGCGTACTATACACCCAATAGGTTATCAGCATCACCTCCAAATCAAGCATCAAGAGAGGGAGAGGGAAACGCACCTCATCATAAAAATCCACACAACTAAAATCCCAACTCTTCACCCACCTTGCACCCTCACACCTGCCCCTCGTCCACTCACTCCCATAAACCAACGGCGCAAACCGCCCAAAATTCCACACCGCAAGCACCACSAGCACGCCCGCSACCTGCAGCCGCACCCGCGGGCGCAAGCTGCTCGTGACCAGATCGAATATCGCGCAGTAGAGGAGGATGGAGAAGTACAGCGCGGGGAAGTAGTGGTGCAGGAAGAGTTGGCGCGCCATGAGGAAGAAGGGGAAGTAGTGCAGGGACCAGCCGATGAAGAGGAAGGAGCAGAGGGTGTCGTATTTTACGACTTTTGCTAAAAAGAGGGGGCGGGGGTGAGTGAGTGGGGGAGAGAGGGGAGGAGAGGACGTACTGTTGTCGAAGTCCCGGAAACCRCGTTTTTGTCGGAGGATGAGGAGYCCGCGGATGAGTGCGTATAGACCCACAGCTAGTGTGCTCGACCACCAAATCATTGGGTTACCCATGAGGTAGATTTGTTTATGGTCTTTTACCCAAAAGTTCTGGATGAATGCGAATGAATACAAAGTTAGTCTTAGAAGGGAGAAAAACGTACGATTCCACGACGAAGTCGAGGCCATGAATCAGGTCTAGAATCAAACGCGTGTCGGTCTGTTAACCCAGCATTCGTAGTCCACATGACTTTTTGCAACTCCAAGAATTTGCCGAGGAATCCGGGGAGCTTATAGTTCACTTTCGGCGCATCAGGAGGAACTACCAAACAAATCCATCAGCCATCACTATCAACTCAAGATCAAAGAGAGAAACTCACGTTGAGGGTGCTCAGAAGTCTCGATATACCATAACGAATTCTCCTTAACCGCATTCTTATTACACGTAACCTCCTGCTGCTCATACCCCCACTCGGGCAACTTAACCTTGTGCGAAAACAAATAACATCCCGTCAACATATGTCTCAATCTAAACTTCGTCCTCAGCGTCCTCAACCGCTTAAAGCTCTCAACATCCCGCGTATCCCCCTCAGCGATCTCGACAATCCAATCGTCGTTGGCGTCACCCTGGAATCCGGGCATACCGTAGCCAGAGACTTCGTTTTGGAAATCGACGTCGGACACGGGCGGTCGGATGTCGTGTGAGTGCAGGTGTTTGCCGGTGGAAATGTGGAGGAGTTTGATTCGCATGTTGGGGTGGATGTAGTGCAGGGGCTCGTTTTCGTAGTCGAAGTCGGGGTCGGAGTCGAGTGTGGCGTTCATGATTCGCCAGTCGTTGTTCATATCGCGGTGTGGGTAAAGTGTAATTTGTTGTTCTAGTAATGCCATGTCAGAATAGATAAAGTGCACAGAATTGTGTACGTACGTTTGGATCCGCCGGGATAGGAATGGGGATGAGAGTGCAGGTATCCGCCTTGAGTGTTGACGTGTCGGATTGTCACTTGCGAA
>JANIEX010001126.1:0-13197 GCA_027627405.1 Leucocoprinus birnbaumii | reverse complement strand
GCAGTTTGAGGTCGAGCCACACGAGGTCTCCTTGTCCTCCTCACACGTCCTCTGAGGGGCGATTTTTCTCCGTGGGGATGTCGGGATATGTGAAGGCGGGGGTGCATGTTCAGCGGGAGGAGAGGGGTACGATACAGGTGTCCATTCACGTTCTTGATATGGAGGTGGTGGTGGCAAATGCTGGGAATCGGGGTGACTTGTGGGATCAGCGGCTTCGACGGCGTGAGGTTCTTCTTTACCACGACCTCGCCAGCTAAAGATACACACAGCCATTAAGCCTGAGATGCCTTAATTTAGAGATGGGACTCACAGTCGGTAGACGGTAAGGCCGACTGCCGTGCCGATTAGTGCTGCGTTGACTGCTGTTGAGACGATGGAACCGGCGAGTCCGCGGCGTCGTTTCGAGGGAGGGGGGAGCTCTATGTGGAGTAGGAGGAGGATCCGTTCGATTAGCATGGTCATGATCAGAGAATGAGAGTGGGTAAAGTGAATATCAAATCCACTGAAAGAGTGGCCCGAAGGCAGAGAAGTAAATCAAGTAATCAATCGATAATGGGCGAACGAAAAGATAGTACGCCCAGGTATCAGTCTGCGGAGGGTTTTAACAGTGCAAACCCAACACGTGTGTTGTGCATGGGTGCACACCAGGCAAGGCACAGGGCATAATGAAACACGAAACCAAGCCCAGGACCCAAGCGAAATGAACGATACGCACCCTCTTCATGCATGTCTGGTGCGTCCATCGCAGTGTACTTGTACGGCGGATCAAGATACCCACGAGTAGAGACCAGGGTCGTCGAGGATGGCGTCGTTTCAGCAAACGCTGGCTCCCAGCCGCGTTTCAGGCTTTTCGTCGGCCTAGAGGTGGCAGAGGAGATAGACGGGGCTGGAGAGGAAGCTAATCGGCCGCCAGCTGCTGACATTGTCGGTTCTTTGTTCGCATTGACAGCCTGTGATGCCGGTTCGGGGTCAGCTGTGTTGCCGGAGGAAGTGGGGGACGTCGACTGGGCGTAGGCGGGAGAGAAGGGATTTGGGAGTCCGGGGACGGAGAAGCTGAAGGTGAAGGGAAAGGAGACAATCATCTTGGGCGAGCAGCAAGTAGAAAGGCCGCACAACACATGGCCTCATTTCCAGAGCACCAAAACATGCCAAAACAATCAGACCCGCGTTGTTTGCGTGTTTACGAGTCCTTACCGTTTACGGTATGACTCGTTCTTATGCGGAACAGATGGACCTCGTCCAAACTCTGTCCAATCTGCGTTGACTTTAGGAAACAATTTACCACAGTCACATGCTGGTTAGATTTGGGAAAATCTTTGCCACGGTCTCAGGGTTTGATGTCGGAGAATCATCTGCATCAATGGTAGTATTGAGAGCGTTGTGCTACTTAATGCTTCATACAACCCTATGCAAACTGCTGCCATTCATACGCTCGTGTTGGCGAGGTGCGAGGTCTCGAAGGGAGAGTCTTTTTTTCTATTTTTATCTCTATCTCATTCTGGGGAATTAACCCCTTTGCTCTTCATCACAAAAGTAGGCTTGGCCTATACTCACTGGCAGAATGGTATTGCGGTCATGCCGGCCGGTTTTTCTACATCATAACTATACAGTTTATCTTACTCATTTTCTCACTTATAAAAAGGCGTATTGATGGGAGGGGATCCTCAGTTGTTCGCACAGAGAAGTCGTGTGAACCTGAGGTGAGCCTCCCTGCCGTTACTTATGATACAAAAGAATGTACGCTGATTTGGGATGTAGTATGTTTATTCCAATAGGTATGAAATATAGTTGTTCGCACAGAGAAGTCATGTGAACCTGAGTACGTTTATTCCAATAGCTCGGTCCTTCCATTTCATTATGCCTGACCTCCTTTGCCCCAAGCATGAGCCGCGACCCCCTTTAAAAATCTGAACATTCAGTTTCAACATGGAGCACTTTTAGAGTTGCACAAACGCTCGGTATACTCCTACTGAAACTGAAGAAACTGATTTTCTGCGGTGGTTGCCAGCATTCATGAACTGTGGCTCACTTCACTCGACATCAAGCTCAACATTCCGGAAGAGCAAAGTGCAGTTCTACTTACTGCCCTGCCTGCAAAATTCAGAGCCTCTTCCACCCTGGGCTCTCGCAATCTAAGCATCAAGTTCGGATGTATAGAGTATGCTTTGACTATCCCTGCCACCTGACATCGCTTGATAGATGGTACTATCTACATGAACGGTGAGATGGAGCTTGGGGACACAGATCCTGAAGCTGTCTTTTATGTCTCCCATCTCCCACACCTCTGTTTACTGCATACTCGGGGACCTCGAGCATGAGCCCAGTTGAGCCAAGCCCACAAATCTGGGCATTGAGGAGTCTGAGTTAAGTGTCAACTGGATCTCTAGCTCAGCCAGCTGTGGGATACTTGGAACATTGAAACAATAATATCACGTATGCTGTCTTCATCGACAAGGCCAGCTATTTGGAGGTTACTCTCTTGCAACATTGCATGGTTGGGGTCATGCTAGTCGAATCACATAGTGTTTTATATGTAGAGAAGGCGCCGTTCATCATTGTCCTGACCAATTTTCGACTAATTTATGTGCCTATGATCAATCATGTATGCATCTATGTGTGTATTGATTTTCATTGTATGTCTATTATAAAATATAGTTATTTTTTCCCGATATCTGCAAGTCCCAACTAATCGGTGGTCATTGCATATCGTCTTGTAAATATTCTCCATTCCTTCAAAAGGTGGGGGTAGTACTATGGAAGAGTCTGTACCAGAAGGAAAAGAAAAACCCTGAGCTGAATAATGTTAGCTAGGGGCAGTGCCTCGGCATTCCATCAATGCATCCCCTCAGGATATACTATCCGGAGATTCCATTTGACAGCTCCGGGGCGTGTCTGGAGATGTCAGTCAGCCGCACGATCATGTAGCATATATGGTTCTGTATTAGAAACAGCTCATTAACTAGATATGCATCTAATAGACTGGAATTTTGAAGGACAGAGAAACTACAGGAGGTAAACTAAGATGAAAAGGGGTTATAGTATACACTTGTAATGGTGTCTTCTTTAAGTGTCAAAACACCAGTTACGGTCTTTCGGAAGTGCTTCTTCCTTCTTTAGTTTTTAATGGACAATCAACCAATCCTTAAATACCCTGATATTATTCTTGAGTGACTCCTCAGATTTTTTGACTTGGGTGATCCAGCCCCGGGCGGTTTGGTTCACTTACAAGTCTTATCATTTATGCTGTCCTTGCCAAATACAATGTTCCTTCATTGAGTCGTGGCTACGTGTAAGAATATCCGGCGTTGATGATCATTATTCATTGCTGCTGGTATAACTCGTTGCATTGTCTCATTAGCTCAACTCAAACAAATTAAAACCACAGCTTGCAGGTAGTAGCAGAAGTGATCACTTCAAGTTGAGAAGAGAATGGTTAATATATACTAGAGATAAGTTCTTCAACAGTGACAACTAGTTCATTACTGAGTACAAGGGTATCAGATTTGTCATTGACAATTCCTCGAGTAAGCGAGTCGGAAGTCCTGACATTACAGAATTGATAGACAGATAGATGAAGATAGAGGTCTGAAATATATCCATTCACTCTGAACAATTTTGAAGCCGTTCGAGGAGCTACAACACATATCTAAGATACAAGCCACCTTCCTCATAGCTGGCGTTGATGGGGGCCAATATCTAGCGTTTTGACTTCAAGATTTCTAGTGATCTACTAATAAATCGCTTTGACCTTGGAATTTGAGTTGGTAATGATTATAATAATGAGCTAGATGGTGGCACAAGATGACAGCTGTGTATTTTTCATAATTTACATATACATGTGAAGCATTAAATAATTTAGTCTGTTCAGCTGTGAATACAATAAAGGCTTTTTGTAGTTAATCACTCTTTAATAGACGTGAATCCGTTATATAGACTTGCAACACACTCACTACCATGCCCACACATGACTTTCAGGACCGAGCATTACTTATAATGAGAAGTGTGGATGCTACATATGTGCATACCTTCATCCTCTGAGTTATTCTTTCTCAGACCACGCACTGATGCCGAATAGGTCACTCGCCTTCTGTTCACGGAAGATGAATAAGATGAAATTTCAATTGCATTCACAGCGAACTGTGACTTATTCACACTTTTATTGCCCCACATTCCATGTTATAATTAACAAAATAACAGTGCAACCTATGTGCTCTGTGCTCGTCACCTAAATAATCGGCGCATAGCGTGTCGATGCACCCAAGTCCCAAGTCCCTCCTCCGAAATTGATATCAAGGCCGGAGCCACCCTGATTACCCATACCGAAATCCTTCCAACACAGGACTAGCGTGGGACCCTTACTTATTCGGATCCGGAGTTTTCTTTTTCTTTTGGTCGAGGCCGACTATGGAATGCGGTCCCATGCTTGCTCCTTTGTGGAAGGTTTGAGAGTTCTAATATTCCTATCAGAGTAAATGAAGGTTTCAATTGGAATGTAAGGACTCGTACCGCCGGGCGCCAGGGCGCAGCGGCCCACTTCCCCAAGTGTTTGCGCTGCTTAGCACAAAGCGATTACGCACCCGCTTGGCTCTACCGTCCTCTGCTCACGTGGAGTGTCAAGCAGCATGCCAAAACAATCAGACCCGCGTTGTTTGCGTGTTGTTTGCGCTGCTTAGCACAAAGCGATTACGCACCCGCTTGGCCCTACCGTCCTCTGCTCACGTGGAGTGTCAAGCAGCTGACGATCTCATTTCTAATGATCATTGCCATCGCGCAATCTCTTACTAATGGAACTCTCTGGAACTCTGGCAGGATTTAGCTTATAAGACCCCTATAGCGAAGTAGTTGAACAGCATCATCATGGTTCTCAAACTCTACGGTTTCTTTGGCTCTACCTGCACCAAGCGTGTCGCTACTGTTCTTCACGAGAAGAACATCCCTTTCCAGTTCATCAACGTCGATCTTTCAAAGGCCGAGCATAAAGCCGCCGACTTCAAGGCCAAACAGCCTTTTGGTCAGGTTCCTTATATTGTGGGTACCGACCGTTGCTGTGATTATCTGGGCTGAGCTAGACGTGTTATAGGATGACGAGGGCTTCACTTTGTATGAGAGTCGCGCCATCTGTCGCTACCTGGACGCCAAATACACCACTGGCACCAAGCTCGTTCCTCAGGATTTGAAAGCTCGCGCTCTGTTCGAACAAGCTGCTTCCATCGAGCAGTCCAACTTTGATTCTATTGCTGCACCTCTCGCCTGGGAGAAGGTTATCAAGAAGTATATAAATGAGCCTTGCTATCCTTGATGAGGAAAATTAATGGATCTTTACAGACGCTATGGGCAAGAACCTGACGAGGCAAGAGTCACCGAACTCACTGGCCGCCTGGCGCAAAAGCTGGACGCTTATGAGCAGATCTTGTCCAAGCAGAAGTATCTCGCGGGCGATGTAAGTCAAGCGCTGTTGAACGATGGATCCCTTTGCTGACTTCGTTAACCTCCCAGGAGCTTACTTTAGCAGACTTGTTCCATCTTCCTTATGGTGCTCTTCTCGGAGTCGCCGGTATTAACCTCATTCAGGAGCGTCCTCATGTCGCCAAGTGGTTCAACGAGTTGTCGAGTCGTCCGAGCTGGCAAGCTGTGAAAGAGAAAGTGGAGGGTACTGCCTGAATACAAACACGAGGAAGATGTATGACTATGTACTATCAAATAAATATTCTCTCTGCAGATTCACTGCAATGGACGTGCACAAAATAACCTATGAGGGTTTCATTCGATGTTGGTGGTTATGAGTGTATGAGCTGGGGCGCAGGTACCGATAGAAAGTAAGTGATATCCTGGAACGTGTAATTAGTCGAAAGCGAGACGCAGTTCCAAGAGACAAAAAAAGTCCGATGTTACACTCCATCCAGAAAATCCGCCTAACTTTATTGAGTGCGATAAGTGGTCAACGTTGGTCAATACAGAAGAAAAAAACCAGTAATACACTCAATAAACCAATAAATTGAGGAATAAAGTTGGCGGTCCAGGCAATCCATGCAATCAGGGAAGGGCAGTACAATCATTCATGAATCATGCCTGACACGATACGCCTGCTCAAACTGTTCAACAGGGGTTGTCTCAGATACAACTAAATTGACGAGGGCTTGTGTTTCTAGTCCAAGAATGAAAGCCAACTTCACTGGTGGCTTGTTGACAGCATCACCCAGCATAAATGGCTTGCAAAATGCTATCAGGTTGTTAGTGACACATCGAATGTTGAGTGTGTTCGGGACAGATTCTGAAGGTTCATTTGCAATAGTTATCAGCTGCTTGTGGCCATTGCAAGTCTTCTAGGAGGTCAGTAGTCACATCATTACCAATATAGCAAGTTGACGCACATGAGAGTATAACCAACGAATGAAATTCCCAAATTGGAAATGACAATTCGAGGAGATTTTGCAATTTCCCGAAGTCGTATTTTTCGAGTATAGCTATGAGGTCGGGTACGAATCTGTCGGATACTTCGCAGCAGGCCACCCACACCACGAGGTTGGCGAAGTCACTTGGGCTTTTGCGGAATGCGTGCACTCTACCCGTCGTACTAACTGCAGAAATGAAAGAATCTGTTTTGTCCAAGTGTATTTCACGTTCATCCGACTGTTTTTTTTCTAACCACGAGAGCGATCTAGTGGCTACATGATAATGGATGGCAGCCTCATCTAGCTAGAATTCACGGGAACGAGCAGAGTCCCTGAGAAAATCGGAGAAGGAGGCATGATATAAGCGAATTGGGGCTTCCCTTGCGTGGGTTGCTTCCGGTATATCGAGTAACGAGTGTAGTTGCTTGAGATATAGGTAAAAGGAATCCTGAGACATTTCGAGGAAGTTGGCCTGGCCACGGACACTCAACTCATGACCAGAGTAGAGGATGGACATGCCAAGGATAAGTAACGTTTTGGGAAGATGTTTCGAAGGAACACTAGAGAGCACCTGGCGATAGAGATAGTCGAGGGATTCCAAGGGATTTGGAGCACCAGCCCCAATACGGCCGCCACTAACAGCCTTGACGCAATGTCGAAAGCGTTCACGTGGCCCTTCATCGTCGTTATCGTCCTGGAGGAATCTGAGGATAAAAGACACAAAACCCAGATGCCCGGATGCAGCGTCATAAATGAGATCGACTTGCTCTCGCGCGGGTCAATCCACCGGTAGACTATAGTCATTCCGGAGCTGAAGCATCCCAGCTTGCAGGATACGTTTGGCATCTTGTCGAGCCTCGTTATCGTCAATAGAAATTTCAATTTGTTGGCACGGCAGAGGGCGATCGACATTAGCCGAAACGAGCTTAAGGTGCCACTCTGGACGGCTCAAGATCATCCAGAGTAAGGGAATATTGTCCCCACGCTCGACTTCGCTGCGGATGAGGGAGATGAGCTCACACTGTGCCCTCTTATCCCTGCACTCATCCAATCCATCAACGATCACAAGCAATGGCTGAACAGTCTCGTCTTCCACCGCGATTATACGGAACGGATCAAGTATGAGGGCTTTGAATTGAGTCGCACGATCCATGGAGAGAATAAAGGGATCATCCCCCAGTGGGCCATCTGCTGCATGTATGTGCTCTCCTAGGTGGCGCTCTTTGCATCGGCTCCTGGTAACATCTACAGAGACACAAAGGGTTCTCGGGTCACCATCCATTTTAGCAAGCTGTTGTTGAGCCATCTGAGCTGTAGCCCTTTTGATGTGACTATAGACAACTCCCNTTTGTTCGCCTAGGTTCGTCTTGCAGATGCGAAACCCGCCAGAAGCAATGATTTCACGATACACTGGCCTGGATATCCCCGCCTTCGGTTGCCCTTCGATGTCTATATAACCTATGCTCATGACATTCNTAAGTTCGTGTGCGTGAAGGAGAGACGTCTCTTCGGAATNGGTCGCAGTGATCATCCAACGATTCCGATAGTAAAAGCTCAAACGGGTGGGCTGTGCATTATTCTAGCAGCCCTGAATAATTCCTTTCGGTGCCATCAATACTTACATGGATCTCCAACGACTGCATAGACTGAATAAGTTTCACAGGTTGCGCTTGACGACCTTCCTGAGGCTATCTTCCCCATTGCACCCCGATAGTTCTGTAGGATTTATAGCTGGTAGTGTTAGAATCCCAAACCGGGAATATCCTCGGTTTATTAATTTCATTTATTATTCTCTATTATTCTTCTCATATATATACTGTAGGTTACTTTTTGTATTCCTCGCTCGTTTGCTCCCCAATTCCATTGTGTCGCCTNGCTTCGAGTCCCTTCAACAAGTGTCTCGAACCGGGCTTGCTCGCTTCAGACCTTGCTAGGTACTGCTGACCCTGATAACCTTCGTGAACGTGTTTGCAATAGCTTGCTTCTGGTGTCATTNATTTCAATCCCGANCGCCATTACGAGACCCACGTATGAATATAAACANGGGTGCCCACTATGCTGCTGTCCCCGAGTCAAACCTCTCCCTCACGTCATGCAGTTCAAGTCCCTCTTCGTCGTGGTCGCTGTCACTATCTCTGCCTTCGGAGCCTCCGATGCCAATGATGTGGTCACCAGCGTANCTGATATCAGCAACAAGGTTAACGCTCTCTACGCCGCTGTTTCCTCGTTCCCCATGACNGGTGGGACTGTTGCGCAAGGATATGTCAGATCATCACAAACTTTTATGCTCCCAATGCCTGAGACTAATTTGCATTCCTGGTGTATCTATTCAGGCCATCCATGTTTCAGCGAATGCAGTCATTGACACCATTCAGACGACTGTCAGTGCTACTCAGGTGACTGTTTCTTGNCTGGGAAAAACATTTGAGATTTGGCACTCATCANTCACCTTGAAAAGGNCCTTGAAGAACCCCTCGACGTTGGCGACCGTCAGACTATTTTGNATACCTGGCATAACACCGTACCTGTGGCAAAGGACGGTCTTGCCGCCTTCATGTCAAAGAAGGATGCCGTGTTTGCGCTGCCTGTTCCACGTCTCAAAGCTATCATTCGACTTTGGACTTGATCTTTGTTGAGGGGCGCCGTGGTGAATCTCGAGGATGTATTCATGAAGAGCATTCTGGTAAGCACTGCTTGAAGAGGGTCCTCGAAATGTCTTCTAACAGACGATATTTTTCAGCCCAAGCATGTGGATGAAGCCAAAAGCTTTGGTCCCGATGTCCTTGCTAGTGTAGATGCCTGTATGCAGGCTCTGTCAGCGTAGCCATATGACTTTCCGTAGATGTCATTGTCATTTCTCCTTTCAGAGGATCTTGAGAAGACAAAACCAGTGGACTGATGAGCTCAGGAGATTTTGTCGCGATAATATATTATCCCGGTTTGGCCGTTCTTCAGACGTATGCCTTAATCCATACGCCATATGCTATTATACCGGTTTCCAGCCCGCAGAGGCCCATCAATAATTCAATTATGGGTTGACTTTATCTCGCCGTCAGGTGCTGAACGTACTACATCCTTACTACTCGGAAGGGTGTTGAGCCTGTCCCAAGGGCCATTATATCCTTCCTCTATGGTTGTATGGAGACATTCTAGTTCATTTATTTCTCTTGTATATTTTATCCAGCAGAGATTCAAAGACTTCTCGCCTCAGAGTATTCTCCTGCTCAGATTCTGGTACCTCAGCAATCCTGCCCCGCAATTTCCTAACTATGTTCTCCTCATATTCAGCGTACTTCTCCCTCAGACCGATTTCCTCAAATATGGCCCTAACCATCAGCTCGCTAGGACCACCACTAGGCTTCTTCCCGTAGTGCTCTATGAGCATTTTGCGTTGAGCAGGCGTGGCGTGGAGTAGAGCAATATTGATACACCATGAGCATTTTTTTGTCGATGATGTCAGTTCCGATTTTGCCGATTTGTGCTGGTGTTCCCGCAAAATCAAGATAGTCATCCTGGACCTGGAAGTATTCACCAAGGAGAAGAAGGATGGATTTCGCGACTTCGTATGGATCCTCTGCGGACTTGGAAGGGTCGAGAGGGGCAACAGGCGTGCGGGTGATACCGCAAAGGTACATTGCGCATGCGACGGGGAGGTAGAAGGAATAGAACGCGGTTTTCCAGATGACGAGCGTTGAGTGCCTGTCGTGTGACATTCGAGTCAGTGAGTCAACGACAATTTCCGGGGCAGTGTTCGACACGCCATTACCTTTCGAGAGAGAAAGTGCTGGTGTTCGTTTCTTCAAGGGCAGTAATGAGATCAATGAGCTGCCCAATTTCCGTTTGCCATCTACTTTCGAGGAAGAGTTCGAGTAGATCCACATAATATGGGTCCTTCCTGAAATATAACCTGAGAAGACGGTGTATAGACCAAAAACCGATTGCCGAGTCACTTATTGCAGTCAAGCCAATCCCTAGATTACGATACCAGCATGGCCGGAAACGTCTAGTCATTGATTCATCCATGATGTCGTCGGTAACAAGGCCATGCGCATGGCCCTAATAACGAGTGAATAACATTCATATTTGAGGGTGAAAAGACGAACGAGCTCTACACACCAACCGAGGACTGCGGCTTTGAGGTACTCGTCTTCCGAGAGCGGATGACGCTTTAGGATTTGAGCAGTGTTAACAACCGTGACACCGCGATACATTTTCCCTCCAAGAAGATTATAGTCTAGACTCTATTATGAAAGTAGAATCAGTTTAGACCATTGAAAATGTAAGTGGCCAGAGAACTCACCTTTTTATACCGCGTGATGGCTTCTTCCGGAACGCCCTCTTTCCTCCACTCATTTACAAGGTCACTTGTTATCCGGTCGTAAACCTGCTCGAACATTTTTGTGGGACTAGCCTGGTCGGTCATGATCGTAAGCGTCAACACGCTTTTAAGCGTAGAAAATAGCTAGGGAACCGAGCAAGCATGCTGTCAATTGCGAGCCAAGGGACAAGTGGCGCTAGTGTAAATTAATTGACTCAGAGGTCGAGCGCTCCCTTGAATGTGTTGGCATGACGTTGATTCAGCAATCCGATCGTTTTGTCCAGTTCATTGGATGGAAGGAGATGGCTAAGCCACTAGAAGCCATTCCCGCTCCGAGTTCAGTAGCCTACTCGATTCGTTCTCCATTGTATGAGCCTCCAAGAGACAAACGCCGCACGTCACATTGTAAATGTCCGCGTTGAGCACAACTACACAACCTACAGCGATTTACACTTATACAACTTGCCTCGATCTCCTCGACTTATTAACAGTCCCCGATCTCTCCAACGAACTCTTCAAACCCTTGATCGTCTGCACAATCTCGGACGCCATCTTCGGATTCTCAGCTTCAAAGTCATACCGCTTCGTCGTACCTCCACCCCGCGTGAGAACAAGTTTGAACGTAGACGAGGATTTAGACGATTGTTGACAGTCTGCGATGGTTTTGATATGATAAGAGGATGTTCGGCCGCTGTCGAAGACGTTTTTGGCTTTGTTGCTCAAGGGCATGATCTAGCGAGAGAGAAGGTTAGGAGAGTAAAGGACCGAAAGGGAATAGACAAACGTGGACCCATTCGCCATCGACGGCTAGTGTTCGAGGTTGGCGAGCGACGAGCATAGGCATCTTGCGGTAGATAATGTATTTCTGATTGCTCTGAGTTAGTCGAGGTTAGTCATTGAATAAAAACGGTCTTACCTTGTATGCAGTTTCAAAATCCAAGGGTGTTGTATACTGCACCTCTGGTGTATCCGTACTCTTGAAGATCGAAGCTGCAATATAATAGGTCAAATCAGGCACACATAAGTTAACTAATGACGTCGTGCATACCATTGGGATCTGTTGTCCGACCAACGCCTTTAACGATATTGCCGCCCAACGTCGGGAGAACACTCCGCTTGACCAGCAACAGTTCCCGCTTTCCCTGCAAACTAGCAACTGTACGATCGAGAGGGATCAAAATACTCCTGTCCGCCAGGAGTAGTGCATATTCTTTCGGATTGGTGAGCTTTCGACGGCGGCAAACCATTTCGAGGGCTTCTTGCATATACATCCCAGCAGACCTAAGTACAAGCGCCGTCAGACTCAATTGATTACCGCTATGAGAACGGTGGATCTTACACTGGTATAGTGGTAGAAACGAGCACGGCATCAGCCATATCAACGCGAACACGCAAGAAAATCTGTGGACCATGACTGCTTGAGGGACCGAGTGAGGTGGATATTGGTGCAGATTGTCCAGCCCAACTTGCGGTGAGAAGACTAGGAACACCGATGGCTGAGGGAGCAGTTAAATTTGGAAGAGTAAGCTTGGTATCAGGTTGTTTCTTGGTGGTTTTGATGGGCCGCTGGATCTTGGCTTCAATTTCGCGGTTCTGTTTGACTAGAATGCGATTAAAACGTGAGTGATAGCTAGAACAATGGGAATCAACCGACTTACTCTGTGCGGGTGTGGCCTCTAGAATGGCGTATGCGTCTGCATTGAACTTGACGATCTTGCCGAGACGATCGGGCGCTGTATGATAGAGGTCAGTATTCGAGGAAAAGGCATCTCTAAACATGGAAAGACGTACGGGGGAAATCATCATCGACTTCTCCATCGTCCTCAGCAAGTCTCATGATCCACCCACAAGCAGATATCCGATCCTCCCATTTGGGGTCGGAAGGTCCACTCAACCCCTCATCCAATTTGGGCAACCAACCTTCCTCCCAGAACGTCCACAAAGCAAAACCAATGACTTCTTCGACAGTAGCATCTCTCGATATTGTAAGATCCATAGGTTTTCCAGCGGGGCGCTTGGCATGAGGGAAGTAGACTGAGACGCTGGTGGAAGCAGGCGCGCTACGTCCAGACACAGATGCATATGTTTCCGTGAAGGGGTTGGATGATTTACCACCATTAAGCATCCCAGATAAAGCTGATTGCTGGGGTTTGATAGGAAGGACTTTCTTGCGCGCAAAGAGGTTATCGGGACCGAGTGGTGAGGGCTGTTTCGTGGATCCGCCGCTAGCGGAACGATTACGAATAGGAGAGGGGGAACTGGATCCAACTTTGGTTGCAGCGTCGTCGTTGCTTACTGCGGGCGTTAACATTTCGAAGTTCTTGTCCACAGATAAGGAATCTTTGCGAGGTTGGGGTATGACATGGCCTGTTTCGGAGACGGGGCTTAAGCGGGTGCGGAGGCGGGTATTTGCGCTGTAGGATATAGGAGCGGAGGAGGCGGAGACGGAATTTGTGCCCGCTGAGAGGATGGAGAACTCGTCAGATT
>JANIEX010001125.1:0-13208 GCA_027627405.1 Leucocoprinus birnbaumii | reverse complement strand
CACTCAAACCCAGATTTACATATATATATTTACTTGCGTAAACTATATTCAAATGATATTTTGATGTAGTATTAATATATCATTTGAATAAATTTCCTGATATATGAAAGAGCTACTCAAAATGTATGAAATACATATGTTGCATGCAGGTTTTCATATATATTGCCTATGTCTAGAAAATCAATTGAATATATATCAGAGGATATGCAAACAATATAGAAATGTAAAAAAGTTGAGGTTTACATATATTTTGAATAACAGCCTTTATCTATTCAAAAGAGATGTAAAACATATTGTAATTCCCCAGTTTATATAGGTATTGAATAAGTGTTTGCATACATTTCTGACATATACTGTAAATGGGATTTCAGTATGCCTTGCATAAAAAACAAATATATATGCAAAGTTTGTTTACGGTACAATTTACTTATGATTTAAATATATAGCACAACATATGTAAAGTTAGACCCAGTGCTGACTATTCCAGTGATCTCTCCTCCCTCTGCCTTCAACCCAAGCCATCCGTGCGATGTGGGGTATCCGGTAACAGTGACGGGGTCTTCTAGTATGCCTTTCACAAACTCTTTGTAATCCCTCTGCTATCCGATGTGACTCGTAAAGTCGGGTCATTGCGCTTGGTCGGTTCTCTTGAAGAACTTGAGGTATTGAGAGTTAACCTCAGGGAGTGCCAGGAGCTTGGGATAGGGCGCTTTCAAGCTCATTTTCAGGGGAAGGAAGCAGCGAGCATCCGAGTCGTAGGGAAGAAACTAGGAACGACAGAAAGCGCAGTGTGGAAGGCTTGCACAGGCGCAGTCCACTGAGTTCTCATATGTCTGAAAGCGTGTTTTTAGATGCCAATGCTGACGCCTGAACATCAGTTAGCTTTGATTGTCACTGAACTCAGAGCAATCATACGCCGTTTTTGGTTACCAGTTCATATAAAGAATGTTCAACATATGCGAAGTGGATGATCACACTTGACATTCCACTCGTATTTTTACCAGGGATTTCTAGTATTGGCCAGTCGTTGAATCCAGACGATTGACATCAAGGAGTTCAATCCTGTGTGAAAGCTCTTCTTTCTCTCTCTGAAGGCCGGAGTTTTTTGTTGTTAGCTTCTCCAACAGTGTTTTGCTGTGGCTTCCACGAGCCACGACGCTGGGTAACCTAAGTACCTCTATGTCTTGTTGAAGCTGTTCAACCTGGGTGAGGCAGTCGTCAGCCCCTCGCTGCATTGCAACAAACGAGTCAAAATCTGAGCATGAGTCACAGAATACCATGTAGTAAATTCATAGCGTGCCTTCAGCGTGATCTTCCCTGGGCCCTGAGTCTTCGAAATCCAACCTGGAAAACCAATCAAGGATACATGCTTGACATAGTGCGGGGAAAGGCGATAATATTCCTCCATCTGTCGAATCTGCACTGCGTAATTTCCATCTGCCTTAGCCAACCTCTCTCGATATTCTGAGCAGGCAAATCCGAACCACTATCCTCTGATCTACTCCTCGAACTCGACCACATCCTACTCAACTGGCTGGTTAGCATTTTCACCGAGCCTTGCATCCTTCGTCCTTTTCAAGACCTGTGCACAGTTGATGCCCATCCCCATTCACGCTGATGCCATTATCAGTGAGATAATTTCGGAGAGTATGTAGCTTCGTACTCGCAGCAGCTTCCTTCTTAATCTCCACTTGGGATGACCAGTACTCTTCAGAGAGGGCCTTGCCCAACTTACTAGTGCTCAACAAAGCATTGGGCAGCTGTCCTCTGAGGTTCACCATGAGTGAACATAATGAAATAAAATCACTCACCGACCGATCCTCCTAGGTCTCCATATCATGGTCTGGCAGCGAGAATTGATTTGAAGGCTCCTCTTTGGTCAAACAAACCTAAGTACTCCCTGGCTCGACTTCAACCTTCCTGTCAAATCTTCGCATGGTCTCTGGCGTATCTCAATGCTTCGAGCTTTATCGGATACATTCTCTCCCTCCACTTCTTACGCTCAGCTTCTAGGGCCCACTTCATCTCAGACCATTCATCCGCCTTGGGCATCACATCAACAATCGCTTTCCTCAACCCATTCGCAAATTCCTCCTCCGAGGCGCCTAGCACACCATACGAGTACAACGCCGATGGATTGTTAACGTCTTCTCTCCATTTTCTAATTCCCTCCAATCGATCTCTCTCAAATTGTAAGAGTTTTACAGTGAGAGTAGAGAAAGGCTCAGGAGGGGAAGTGAATAAAGGGATGGCGTGAGACCAAACGAGTAAAAGCGAGAGAGAGGAGACATCGTTGACTGTGAAGGGAGTGAACGACATTGGAGAGCCAATGAATGCAAGTGTGGGGTTGTAGGCATAGAGGATATGGCGGTGGAGCGAAGGGACACGAGTGCCAGATTCCGGGTGAGGGTTCTGGTTCACGAGTCGCATGAGAGTCCTGCTCCTCGGGCCAGCATCACAAGCAGCTGAGGGTAAGGAGGTATTGTCAGGACATGTAAAGTCGGGGTAGGGCTCATATCCTGTCGCTATGTGTACGAAATCAATGCCTGTTAGGGTTGTCCCATCCTGCAGCTGGGCGTTTATCTTATCTGTAGTGCAGGACCTCCCATGGTCATTAATCGTAGCATATGATGTGCATTGTGCATCCACCTCCTCGTTGATGAGTTTGAGATGCCCATAGACGGGCACGGCACAACACAGCCCAACAGGATCTCGGACAGATCCAAAATCCTCTCGAATTTGTGCTGCTCACAATGAATTTCAAGATTTTTCGGATTCCACCGACTGACTGACCTGTGGACGTTGCTGCCTTTCGGACCAGGGCCCTCCGTGGTATCATATGTTGCATCTTGAAATGGGCTCAAGAGCATAGACTTCCTTTGCTTGATGACGTCTCAATTCGCTAAGTCCTGCTTGGTGCAGAATCGCTTGGTGGACCGGTATGTAATTGGGTTCGGGTTGAGGAAGAGAATGAAGTAGTTGACTCGGTAGGTATGTATGTAAATCCTAATAATACTGTGTGTTTGACAACACTCAAGCAACCGATAACTCTGCGCCTGCCTCGATGAGAGATCACGGTTGAATGAATCTACATACGTAAAAAACAGGGCAACAATGTCAAGGTGGTCGACCTTTATAGGCGTAAATGGGCTCCAGCCATGTCCATAGAGAGGGAGTTCCGCCTTTTCCGCATTCTGAGTTCTCTCCGGTCATGGCGTGACTTGAGGCGAGGAAATCCAAGAAGTCAGTATTCGTTCGAAAGTGTTTATGGTTCGCGTCCAATGATGCTATCATCCGTGTAGATCCCAAGAATTTGCATCTCCAAGAAATCATGCAAAGTTTCTCTGATCACATAGCATTATCCTCGGGCATCAGGAAGGGCCTGAACGCTGTTTACGTCAATTTCTATGGCACTCTCTGTGGTACGCTCCGAAGCACTGTTGATGATACTGTTTCATTCATCGGTGGTCTTCTAGCATTGATTACAACGTCATTGTGAAATATGTAACCGAACTTACCACGCAATCTCGAAGGCCCACTTGCATTATCAACTTGAACTCATGTTGATCGTTCATATCAACGCCATTCCACTTTTTCGGTCTGCTGCTGAGTAACTGGGTGGTTTCGCCCATCCTCGGGGGTATGTGAGCTGTGGCAAAGGCTTGGACATGTCGATTGAAGACACGAAGTGTGATGTGTTTTGGGGCTCTCTCAGGCTCGCCTGGGGTGACGTGAGGACCGCGACTTACAGTCAAAATGTTCAGTGAGGTGGGTGCCATTATTAATGGGCGGGCATACCTGACAAGGGCAAAAACCAGACCTTCGTGATTGCGCTGGGCGATCTCCAACCACAGCCGTCGCAAATAAGTGGAAATGTCGGACATCTCTGCGGCATGGATACTGATATGACCACTTTTCAGCGCGAATACTTGAATCCATTCTTGATCGCATGGTCGACACTGCGTTTGGTCCAAGCTGGGTATTTGATGTGAGCATCAGGAATGAAGGGCGCCTTGGGATTCCAGGTTACCTGTTGCTTTTCGCATGGACGACAATATCTGTAATCATTTACAAAGCCTGGAAGTTAACTTCTGATGTTCAGGATGGAAGAGACTCAAATAGCCAAAGGAAAAAATGTAAGGCGGGAATTCTCATTCAGGACGACTAATTGGATCAAAGCTCCCACACAAACCTTATCACTGCGTTCACGGTACCAAATCTATACCAGATAAACAAGGCTCTACGGCGCTTCTTGTTAGCTGGCATACCGAGTAGTTCATGTACTCTTTCTCCTCGAGGCATATATACTTGCAATTTGAGGGAGCGGAGATATATTATTTTAGGAAACAGATATGCTATAAATAATTCTGTCACCTGTAGTGCGCATTAGTCCACCCAATGGGCTTGAACGACCAAGAGACTCTGGGCCATCTCACCACTCAATCACTGTGCATTTCGAGAATGACACGCTGAACAAACGCCCCTCACACTCCTTGCTCGATCTTCAAAACGAATTGTCTTACCACGAATCATCATCCCGCTCGTGGGCTCCTACGCTCTTCCAAGACAGGATCTATCTCAGGAGCCTTAAACCCCCCTTTTGTCAAAACGAGTACGCCATTACTCTGCACTAGTAATGCTGCTACCCGCATTTATGTGTTGAGTCCTATATGTTGGAGAGGTACGAGACCTCGAGTTGGTTGTTTCTATTATTATTCCCCTTATCTTCTTTTGGGCGAATGCCCCTTTCCTTTCCCTATTTCCAAAAGTAGGCTCTGCCTACATTCACCGGCTGATCTGTCTTGCGGTCATGCCGGCCGACTTTCCTCATCATAACTATACAGTTTATCTTCACTCTTTTCACACTTATAAAAGACATTTTGATGGGAGGTGAACCTCAGCTATTTGCACAGAGTTTTCGTGTGACGCTGAGGTGAGCCTCCGCATCCTAGTTTTATTGCTTAAACCATATACTAATTCTAGAGGTAGTACATTGTATCCGATAGGTACGAAAAAAGCTATTCGCACAGAGTTTTCGTGTGACGCTGAGTACGTTGTATCCAATACTATACACACTCTTGTACAAGTCTTCTCCAGATTCAATCGGCAGGTTAACGAGCGTCGACTATCTCTTTCATGAAGCTAGACATTTGCAAGGCAACCGCGAGGATACAAATTCGGGAGACATCTTAATCGAAAAAGTGAGAAAAATTAGTTCCTTTCATCCTTCTCTCCATTTGTCCTATCTCCGGACCCCGTCTGCACTTGTGTCATCGAGAGAATGCCATCACACGCCCCTGGGTTTACTTCTCTGGTCATATTGTGTCGACCTCCAAAATGACGGACCGTTGAATCATCGCTCGTACAACTGAGGCTTATTGGACACTGTGTCCGAACGGTGCCGTAGTTGCGGATCGCATAGTCACTGATGTCACTAACTTGGCAGCTGATCAGGTATGGACAGCAGCTGCTATGTCAGGGAGAGTTTGTAAAGCACAAGGCGCCAACTAAAGCCGCCGGCGCCTCAACAACATGCTCCTCAGGCATGGCGTGTGGGGTTAGAGACGCTAACGGAGAACATTACCCTACATCACCGTCGGCATGATTACAAAAAAAACAGAGAACTTCACCTGGATCCGAGACTACAGAAACAGTGGCTTAAATTTTGCGAAAGACTAGTCCTACCACATTGCACCCATAACTGAACGGCTACCCACAACTGGTGGCTGGGTTTAACGGGAAAATAGAAGTACGAGAGATTGAAGATTGGCGGGTATAGGTTCCCGTTTAGCGCCTGTGATGCATTCATGATGAGCTAATAATGTTGGGCAATATTGATCGATATGCCCTCGAACTACCCCACAGACTCAGCAATAGACTGAATTTGACTGGAAATGTTTGACATTTAATGTCTATCTGCATTTCTATTCAACAGAAAATAGATGGATCGGACAAGTATTGGATATGTCCGACATGTCTGACATTTCTTGGTTTATTAAGTGTCGGACATTTCCATCTGCTGCGGTCACTGGGAATGGAGGAACCCAGGCATCAGCGGCGGCAGCAGTGGACAATGCAGGTGAGGGGGGTGCTGCTGGAGATGATGGGAGATCATGTAGATAATGCTCGCAAGTAGTTCATCAGGTTTAGTGCAGCAAAATATGATTATCGTTCTGTTGAACAATGCTAATGACTGAATAAGGATGTTTTACCATGAGCTATTATGTGCTATCTGAGTATGCTATCATGAGAATGCCAGTACTATGAATAGACTCAGTAGCAACAGATAGATCAACCTGGATACTATGGCATGCTATAGATCAAGGGGGCAGTCTATGGGTTCTATGAGGTCTATGGGTGCTATATAACCCTCTGTATACTTGTCAATTTTTCCTGATGTGTCCCAACAAATGGTTGCCCAAGTCATGTTCAGTGTTTTGCTCCTGTGACTTGCCAAATCCCTTCCAATTCTGTAACAGCAGATCATCAATATTCTTGGCAACTCCGGTGAAGGCCCTCGTGTTATTGATTCTTAGATGACAGAAGCTGCATGAACGATGTCTGAGGTCGCCATTGTTAGGATCAATGCCACTCAAATATCTTGACCACAAACACATTTTTGACTGTGAAAACATCCTTTCATTCAAGAGTGCTATGCATGTCAAATCATCAACCCACCACCTAAGTATCTCAGTATGATGGCCTGATAAACGGATGGTTTATCAGGTATGTCTTATCATGGATATCACCTGAGCTCAACAACAATATCTGACATAATCAATAATTGGCCCTTACATACAACCTTCTTGATTCTCGCAGACCTCTATCATGGTGAAAAGGCATCTTCAACTTCTCAAAGTGATGAACCCGCCCGGCTCGGCCATGATGATGAACCATTTGTGAGACTACTCATTATCAGGCTGATATCCACAATGATTGGTTATATCCATTTGACTCTTCCCATGCATAGCCTCCAGCAATGAGCATATGGGTCTATCAATACCTGGCCAAATCGCACATATAGCTCCAGCCTTGATCAATTGATCGTTCTGCTCTCAAAGGACATTCAGGTCTATGACTTTTTTTATCACTCAAATTCCCGTTTCTCACGTGAATGCGGGGATTAACATGAGCACCAAATTTATCAAATTAGCACTTTCCATTTCCATTACTGTCCTCTTATCTCTCCAGTCCGAATCACCACTGGGATGGAGCACCATTGCTGAACTGATGATGTACTCCAAAGTCTGGTCGACCTCTGACTTGCAGAGTAACACTGGAGATACCACCGCTTCTGTGTCCCATCTTGGCTTCTTTAGCACCATTGTGACAATTCATGAATCATGTTCTAGTGTACACGCGTAATCCTTGTTGCAAACTAAGTGCTGTTGAAGCTGCATTTGAATCAGACATCTTGTACAGATATTCTTTCCCCTTTCATGTATAAGGGCATTAAGAACCATTTGCTTGACCAATAGTATTGAGTCTCCAAACACGAACAAAAGGTGCAGCAAATGGAAGCCTAGAGCAGCAATCGCCAAGTTCCCATCTCAGGCTGCAGAAGATCAAGTTATCGGGTCTAATCCCTTTGACCTCGGGGGCATGGACTATGCATGCTGGAATGTTCAGCTTTGTGACAGGAAGTAGGAGCTGGAAAAACCATATCTTCAGGGGAAAAAAACCTAGGCACTGCTGACTCAGAAGCAGACAGAAAGGACTCTTTGTAGCACCTGTTCAACTCCCCATTCATACTGTACCTTCCTATTATTCGACATGGCGAGTTTCTTGGGCAAATTTCTCAGGTCCTCCAACTTGAAGTGTAATGCTCCAAACCATCCCAACCACAACCACGCAGGCTCTGATCCTCCACAACCCAATTTTTATATTTATATTTCGAGCACGTCCACGCCTACAGATGGGCAGCACAGTTCTTCTCCCCCCACAGCCAATCCAGCCGGTACATGACAACGAGACTCTTTATGTTGACCCAGAAGACATGTCCATGGGTTTACAGCCTGATGAGGCCCATGAGCCTCTGATGCGTTGGCACTTTGCGTAAACGCCAGTGCGTTCTTGTATTCTTTTCATCTGCCTATCTAAGGCTATATCACCAAGTTGTCCAGATGTTGTCCCTCAATTACAGAACACGTTTGTTGCCTCATGTACTCAGAGTAGCCTTCTAAATTACCAGCCATTGCGGCGGTCTTGCCTTAGAAGAAAGTCCGAGCCATAGATGCACCGAGCCTCTCAGCCGCTAGAGGGGTTTAAGATTGCTTCCCCACCTCGTATCAATACTTTTGCGTGTTCTCGGTTTATTGCTAACTCTCGAGGGCCAGTTGACACCGATAGCTCAGTCGCTGATGAACTAATAATGATTTCCGGTAGTACCTCTAACAGTGATGGGTTGGTACATATAACCAAGCTTAATGGCATTGTTATTATTTTCACGCATGAAATGAGTCCCAATGATCATGTACTTATCAAAACTGGCCCAGTCCACATATTACACGCGGATGTTCGGATAGTGCATCGGAGTTGCACTGGAGATGTTCGATTGCGCGTGTATTTCAAGAAAGTGGAGTGTGAAGGCTCCAAGCGAGCTCTTTATTTTTGGCTGAGACGAAACAGGGCGCAAGAGCTTAACAGTACATTCTCCGACAGTAGTAATCATGTCCATAATGCACAGCTGTAATAGATAGCAAGCCCAAACCGGCTCAGATAGGAATCGATTGAACGCCGCTAATCCTACGAAATACCAAGACGCTTCTTGATTTCGCCTGCGATGACCCTTTCCGGGTGAGTCGAAAATCCTGAAATTGAATCAATGTCGTCGAGAGGCCTGGTTCGAAGGTCGGATCGATGGAGGTCCCAAGCATCAAAAACGAAGTCACTTGTCAAGGCTCTTGGTGGATCGGTGGGTAAGATATTCATGAAGATTCCGTGGAGGACCACAACAAGATTCACAATGTACATCGCCAAAAACTTTGCGGTTGAGGGACTGCAAGTAGCGATGCGTTAGTAGTCAAGCATCCTGGGAACCGGAAATACGTACAATCGTTGATACTTGTCGAGTAGGTAGTTAGCTGCCAAGACGCTGAGGCCGATAGCACCCACTGAAGGTGCCAAAACGCTGAGGCCTGTTGCTCCTGCGACCGAAGTCAGGTCGTTCAATGCTGACACCTGACCGCTTGTACTATAAATGCTTGTTTAAGCAAGAACGTCCTAGGGGTACCATGGAGGAGTAGCTCACGAGGGCCGAACGCCAGTCTCTTTTTCAGGAGGCTCGGCAAGGGCGATCATCCCTTTAAAGAACTCGAGACTTGAGAGAATCTGGTATATTCGTTAACATTGTCCGAGTGCTCAGAAAAAAGGTAGCCACACCTTATCAGGATCGTAGAAGTTCCAGACCTTCAAGATGTCGTCATGGATGCGACGTACACAATCTATCAGAGTCTGTCCCTCGAACACAACACTTTGGCCCAGGTCTAACCAATACTCTGAGGCATTATCGTCAGCGCTTAAATCAAGATGCGGAATAGGAATGTATGTACTTTTACAACCCTCGCTAATCACAGGGAGCTTAGCACAGATGAAAGATTTCAGAAAAGGTTGATGCGTACTTGATCGAGAGATCGACTTTCTGTTGGGCACTAGCTTGCTGCGCCGCGGCCCAAGGGATCCATAGTTGACCTTCCACCTCGTGTAGCAATTTACGGGTCACATCTGCCAAGTTGACGAGCATGCCTATACCACAGCTATTGTCAGCGGGTAGGAAATGAAGACGTCAATTGGAGGCCCGACCGCGCAAATTGGGATCCTTCATTGAGATTCTGAGGGCCTTGCAGTCGGAAACGGCCTGTAACTCCTTGACAGAACGCTCAAAAGATTCCATCGCCTGTTGTTCAGGACTGATGGCTCTCCCTCGATTGGCCCCCCCTGGTATGAGAAATTGGGTTTCAAGCAAATCATACTTGGTGAACACCGCAACAATTGGGATTTTGACTTTTACAGGTATAAATCTTAAGTGGAGGAGAACAGCTGGTGCACTCACGATCTGCAGCCAGTTGCAGCAACTGCTCATCGCCTCTTTGCAGCAATCGCGCGCCAGATCGGGGTGTCTCTATACAGAACCTATCAAGGTAGACAAAGAGGAGTGAGCATTAGCCAATATATTACCATTTAATACTGGACCCACCATATAGCATGTATTCTGCGCGAGAGGTCGGTGTACTCGTTACTTCTTCGCAGAAATCTTTCAATGAGATACCAGTTCGCCTCGGACCCAGCCTCGAAACCCTTGCTGTCATGTATGATAAAACGAGGGTTCACGGATGACTTGTACTCCCGTTCAATGTCAGCCTCTCCCGGGCGGTGATCGGAGACGTCGACCTGCGTAGCTAGCTGGTTAGGCTTATATGGTTAGAGAACACCGTCCGATATGTACCTGGTTCGGATCGACATTGGAAATCTTCTGGACAAGGGAAGACTTCCCTACTCCAGACTAGAGAATCCCTTGAGCTACTTCATGTAGGGAGAGGATCAGAACTGACTTTTCCTATCAGAGCAATACGAAACCTTCATACTATCAGCGCGGTCAAAGTCGTTATTGTCTACAAACTCACTTTGGACACGACATCAGAGTTTCCTCCACTTGCGAGGGTAAACCAGGGGGGATCGGCGGATTCATCACTGATTGCATGTCCTATGGAAGTGAGGCTACGATGATATCAGAGTACTGTGAAGGTTTACTCACAGCTTCTGAAGCCGGATTCGCAGAGTGAGTATCGACCTGAAGGGAGAAACGTGTGAGTATTGACGCAACCGAACGCTACAGTCCATGATACCGGTTCCTGCTCTGCCTCTCCTGCACTCATTGTTTGCAACTCCACCGTAGATGACTTCACGAGTTTTTCCTTTGCCTGGTCTGAGCCGAGCCTCCTCTTCTTCCAAAAACACAAACGACATCGAAACTTGGGTAGACGCATAGGATGGCGGTGGTGGTACGATGCCAAAATGCAGATGCTCCCTTGCAAACGAACCGCAAACGAGGCGGCGTCTACTTATCGGAGTTCGAATCGAAACAGTGGATGCTCGTTATCTGGCGAGAGGATAGTTCAAGCTAGCTTGTCCTCGAGGACGGATAATCAAGATCAGCTCGGTCCTCATTGATTAGGGTGTGGAGTGAAACCCATCGAGACCCTTTTTCTTTCCTCGAAATGGGCGCTTCGTCATGTCCTTTCGGACAGGCCACCAGCCCACTTCGCCTCCTCAACTACATGTATATAGCCCATCTCGCCCGCCATTCTGGCTCGCTGGAATTTGGGCAGGCTCTATTAGGTGGTGATGGCTATAAACAAGTTTAGAGGGCGCACTAACGGTGTTTGTAGTCGTCATTAAAACCGAAACCTTAGATATGAATAGAGAGAACGAGCTGTAGACGGTGGGCAGTCAATTTCCGCCCGAGGAGATCTAGCCAGATTCGGACTGATCCACGTGAAGATCTTGAACTTTCTTTCCTCACCCTCTAGACCTGGCCTAACTATCGTGCTTGGCTTCAACGCAGAATCGAACGCCATCATGAGCTCGCTATTCATCTCCCCCAAATACAACTCCAGACTATAGAATATTTAAATATATCCAGAACAATCAGTGAAACTTGACGACTCATCGGTCTCGCAATTTCACCCCTCCCCCCACCAAGTAGTCCTCGTCAAACTCCGATGGAAAAGAGCTTCATCCGTATCCCTTCTGAGACTCGGCTAAGCAATACCAACTTCCCTCCACTCCTCCGATAATATGAGCGCGAAATGTGCCTTCTATCAATCTTCTCTGAGCGTCACACTGAGATTTGTCACGCGACTTCCCAATCTGAATCGATCGCGAATAAATGCAGGAGTCTCTAACGACGAGTCAGATATACAGGGAGGATATACGGAGAGGATGGCTGGGACCAAGTCGGCATATGTCGAGCGATGATTCGTGACCGGATCGCTGGCGAGAGCAGATGCGAGTGGATTATCGGAATGTGTGCATGTACTACCCCAAACCAAGATGTTGAGTATGACAACCAATAGAGATGTTATATCAACGAACCGATCCCTCACCTCGCGCGACGTAACTCCAAATGACGCATGCACGTCTCTCAATCATCGTGTTTCTCTCCTGGTCAAACTGGTATCATCATGATAGAGGATGATAATCCACCCTAGACGTCCAAATGTAGATTAATGCGCGATAATCGAGAACGTGTCGGGAGCTGAGCTTGTGCTAGTCAGCTATGAAAAGAAGTAGCAGGACAGTTGCTGTCAGTCCCATGACCACCGGAAAGATACGCCGATTTTTACTTACTCGGCACTGCCGCACTAGGAGCACTCTCCGAACACGACGTAGACCCAGTATCTCTGACGTCGCTCTCACCCTCAACAACCTACTGAATCTCCTCTTAATCCCTTTCTCCCCAAGTCCCTCGTAGCTGCAACGACCTGTACTGCACTCGATTCATTTTCTTCACTATAGTTGAAGTTGAGGTAGACGATGTACAACTCACAGGGCAAAACACTCATTCTCACACGTGAAGAACGCGCTGATACCGGTAGCGCCCGTGTGACTGCACTTCTGCGCCCATAGCGGCTCAGAGCGGCCATCCTGGTTGATGCAGGAGTCAATCTGGCGGACTAATCCCGAGATCTCGAGATGCGACGAAGGGAGAGCACGCTGCATGCTAGATCAAACACGAGTAATTCTTGGGCATCAACGTGCTGAGGTGCTGCAGGTGCTGCAGGTGGTGGTGACGCGCGAGATGACTGGGATCGGAGGAGACTAGTGGGCGTGTGGACTTCGCCCGGTTTAAAGAAAGTAAAAACGACGGACCAGTTCGCTGATGATCGAGCTTGCGGCTGCGATGGTTCATGAAGAGCCCAGGGGTAGTGGTAGGCGCCGAGGTTGCTCAAGTACTGAGAGCTGCCAATGAAATGGTTTCTCGAACGAGTTTCATCACTCATGAGCGCGCCATGAGCACGAGGATGTGCCAGGTTTGCGTACCTTCAGCTTCATTCTCAGCTGGTGGAAAGAAGTGAATGCGTTTGTCGCGTGTTGAATGTGCTGTGGAACGGCGACGTCGAGGCACCCCCGTTCAAATGCATGCTCCCATCATCCAACACGTCAATCCACCGTTCTAGAGCGAGGTCGGTAAGGGGCACCGCCGGCGT
>JANIEX010001124.1:0-13213 GCA_027627405.1 Leucocoprinus birnbaumii | reverse complement strand
CTCCAGGTCCTCAATATCAACAGGTGCTGCACTGTGCCTTTCACTGGCCCGGTGAGATGCAGCTGAAGCGGGGGTATAGGGTTCGTCACCGAGAGTCTGACGGTTGTCATTTGGGGAAGTATCCATTTGTTCATCTTGCTGGTTGAAGTCATCGTATTCGTAAGGTAGTCCAAAAGGTTCCAAATCATGTTGGAGGGGCTCAAAGAATAGCTCATGTTGCCTAGAAGGACCAGCAGCAGAAGTCTCTCCGAATATATCAGGAGTGGCCTGCAAAACTGTCAGGAAGAACAACATTGAATTAAGGCAAAGAAGCTTACTGGCTGGGTTAAATCAGCACCAACGTCCCTCTCTTTCCCCTTCCTCGAGGTCTTGGGTCTCCCCTTGTCCATTTCCTTAGCCACCTTTGCCTCCAAACACCTTTCTTCTCGAACGCCACGCTGAACTTGCTTGGAGCGAACAGTGTCTTCATTCTTTGGATTGTGCTTGTACCATGCGGACCGGCTGAGCTGATGACGTTGACCATGGCATATGGCCTCACATTCACACCAGTATTCGTTGGATTTGTTCTTGTCTTTCGGCATATTGGGGTGCTACAATGGAGGCTCGGGTCGAGAGAGGACACAGCATAATTTGGTAAGTGATCGATCGATCACTGTGGCTTTCCTGTTTTGGAAAATTACTCACTGCCCGAAGAAAAGCAAGACCCAACCCCGCATTTGCGCTGGCAGCCATTTTCAATAGATGACTGCATAAAAAATCTTGATAAGCCATACTGACGCCGGAGAAATGCATTATATACCAAACTTCTGGAGGAGACCATAGGGACTTGCCCTGCCAATGCCAGACAGTCTATGGTGCCGGTCACCTAGTCACCGCTACTTTAGTGCAGTGGCTGTGCAGTGGCTGTGTAATGGCCAATTTGACGGGGACACGACCTGTAAAAAAAATTAAAAGAATAAGAAAAGTTTGCCGCCCACCGAGTAATCAATATCATACTCGGCTTTGTTTCAGCAATGACAGAGGTCATTTAAGACTCTGATTAAGGAATTCTACTTCACTAATGGGCTGTTAAAAGCATTCTAAATGCTGCTAAGCCGCCATATCAAGAGAAAGTCCCATTGACATCACCTGGTGATGGCACGGACTACTACAAATATTTCCATAATTTATGTCAAGGGTGACGAGGATATTCTTGAGTTGGGTTAAAAGGCTTGATAGAATGTATTATGCACTAACCAGTCCAGCCTTAGTACAGGTAAAACCTATATAGAAGTCTTCAGCATGAAGAGGAGCCTCTCCCAGGAGTCACATAGTTAATTTTCTCTGAAGTATGCTACGCAAATTCATGTACGTGCTTCGAGTCCACGGAAATACACTTTAAATCACTGAGGTGTAGATAACATTGCAAGGCCCTTAGATTAGATTAGATATACCGCTTTTGGTATTACCTTCCTTTTTGGGATAAAGCTTATGTCATCTGGCCAATATTTCTCCCAATCAAAAGAATATCTCGGTCAATTTTGGTCCAAATCAAAATTCCTCTGGACATTTTACTTGGATTGTTGAAATAGTTATTTTGTACAGAGGGCTAAGGGTTTATGTAAAAACTCCGGGACTTATTTCCTTTGCACAAAAGTAGCGGTGACTAGGTGACCGGCACCATAGGCCAGCAGCTGCGCAGCCGGCGTGATGGTCACTGCTTTTCTTTTCTTTTTTTCTTTTCTCTTTTTTTTGGTGGTGCATGTAGCCCTTGTCACTGCTTTTCTCATCTCTCGATCAATAGACTTTTCCTGTGAAATGATGTGTGGCATGTGTACGCCGTCTGACACAGCTTCAGAAGTCACCCTTCCGTTATATTTTCAACAAGGGTTATTACCCGTGCCCAAGGGCACGGGGGCGAACCGCAATCTAATTCTGAGTTTCAAAACTCATATTATTTATAAATATTTAAGTTTAAATTCAATAAAAACTCAATTACCCACCCGGCACGGACTTCGCCCGTGCCTTGGAATCCCATGCAGGGGCTTTCTTGCACTAAAAGTTGTGATAAGTGACCATTCACACAATCCAATTGAGTACTCATGTACCATATTCTTATATCACAAAACACATTTGATACTATGCAATATATGACCTTAAATACAATGGAAACTTAAAAAATCGCAATAAGCACCTGTGAGCAAAATACCTTTGAGAGCTTCAAGTGACCTTATTAATTGTAGTGAATTCACACCTCATCCTGTGTTTTGACTCACAATATAACTTAAATTGAGTTCTTTATGCAAAGCTTGCTCAAACCTTCAAGTCTCTGAAACTTATCTATTGGTGGCTTGATGATGCCTCTAGATTTCTCATGCTCAGCCCATGTTTAAGTGCCCATTTGCAATTCAAATATCTTCTTAAGTAGTTCAATGTGAGTGAGTCTCAGTGGATAAACTCAATCTCATGGTATCCAGTGATTTCCCATGCTCTCAAGCTCTCAACTATTTTATATCTACACTGGGCCCTGAAGCTGGTATTCCCATGAGTACCCAGTTATCTCACCCTCAGATGTAGGGTGATTTATTATTTCAGGCCATAAACTAACATTCCCAGTTTTCAGTCTATGCATAAGTACCCTTCTTTGACTGAAAACTCATCTGGAACTAATCACATTCAATTTTTCTGCATTCAATCCCATGAAGGGGCTTTCTCACACTAAAACTCACAATCAGTACCCAGTTATGTGATCTAATTGAGTACTAACCTGGTATGCCAGTGCATGGTATTGTGAAAACCTGTGATATGAAATATGTCACTTTAAATTCAATAGTTAAAAATACATCTGCCAACCCAGCACATACTTCACCTCATGCTACAAAAACCCATGATAAGCACTGTGAGTGCAACACGAAAATCCCTTTCATGACTTTGAGTCAATTCATGTGCTCATTCCATGTTTTAACATGCAGTACATGCTATAAATTATCTACACCCAAGGCACAAACCCTCTAGATAGCATCCACCACTGACTGAATGGTGTATTCTAGAGTTCTCATGCTCATCCCACATTTAAACTTGATTTAAGCAAACCCCCTCCTCTTCAGAAATGTACATTTGAATTCTCTATAGTCACCATGATGCACAGTAATATGCATTCATGAAGTGTCATTACTCAAGTGCTTAGCCTTCTTACTGTGCACTGAGTGTCCCACATTTAATGGGCATTAGCTCACAGCTCTAAAAAGCCACCATGATTTCAGATCTTGAAGGTGCACTCTAGGTTTCCCACGCTCGTTCCACGTTTAAGCGCCCAGTATCGATTGAAAACTCCTCAGAAAGAATTAAACTTGATTTTTCTACATTACTACTTGCTGGGATGCACCTCCTGGAGTAGCCATCACCGAAATTGATGGAGTTCCCACACTGGCAGCCTATGGCAGGAGCGAATTTGCTGACCTAATTTCTGACTAATGCTGACCAATTCTGACTAAGGCTGACAAATTTTAGTCAGCATCCTTCTGTAGAGCTCCCACATCATCACTCTCCCGTATATTATAGACGAGGGTTATTACCCGTGCCCAAGGGCACGGGGGCGAACCGCAATCTAATTCTGAGTTTGAAAACTCATGTTATTCAGAGATATTTAGCTTAAATTTAATAGAAACTCAATTACCCACCCAGCACGGACTTTGCCCGTGCCTCGGAATCCCATGGAGGGGCTTTCTTGCACTAAAACTCACAATAAGTGCTTGTTCATGCAATCCAATTAGGGCACTGGACAAACTGCAATATAATGCTGGGTTTTATAACTTATGTTATTTAGCAATGATTAAGTTTAAATTCAATAAAAACTCAATTACTAACCCAGCACAGACTTTGCCTGTGCCTCAGAATCCCTTGCATGGGCTTTCTTGCACTAAAAGTTGTGATAAGTGCCCATTCACACAATCCAATTGAGTACTCATGTACCATGTTCTTGTACCACAAAACACATTTGATACTATCCAATATATGCCTCTCAATACAATGGAAACTCAGTTGCCAATGCAGCACAGGCTTTACCTGTGCTTCAAAGGTCTGTGGAGAGATTTCTTATGCTAAAAAATTGCAATAAGTGCCTGTGAGCAAAATACCATTGAGAGCTTCAAGTCCCTTTCAAGTTACCTTACTGTACTATTATGACCATAGGTCCACATAAGCCATAATATTGGCCGTGAACTGAACCAATTTCATAAATCATAATGGATAATATTATCATCTGAACCTAATACAAAATGTAATAAACATGTCCAAAGAAGAGATCCAGCTAGTGCTCCCACAACATGCATCCACCAAATGGCTGTGTTGATTTTATTCACCATCAATACATTGACAGTTGGCTTACAATGAGAATTGCAAAACCATTCACAGTCTTATTACAGCCTCCAGTAATGGTGTTGTTACCAAAGGCTACTTGGCATCTGCATAAGCTGTCATCAAGCTATGAACTTGATAAATTTGAACCTATATATAGACCATAATGAGTGGTCATGAACCTGAGCCCCAGTGAACCTGGCGTGTAATGTGTAATACCCTGTGGACCTATGGTTGTAATAGCACATTAGTTTTAGTGAATCCATGTCTCATCCTGTGTTTTGACTCACAATATACAATCCAAAGATAACTGAAATTGAGTTCTTTATATAAAGCTTGCTCAAAGCTTCAAATCTCTGAAACTTATCTATTGGTGGCTTGACAATGCCTCTAGATCTCTTGTGCTCAGCCCGCATTTAAGTGCCNGTTGGNAATACTNNANTACCNTCTTACAGNAGTTCAATGTGAATGAAGTCTCAGTGNATNAACTCAATNTNATGGTATCCAGNNATTTCCCATGCTCTCAAGCNCTCAACNATTTTATATNTACACTGNGCCCTGAAGCTACTATTCCCATGAGTANCCAGATATCTCACCCTCAGATGTAGAGTNATTTATTGTTTNAGGCCATAAACCAACATTCCCAGTTTTCAGTCTATGCATAAGNACCTTCTTTGACNNAANACCNNNTTACACNATNTAATTGACTGTCNACTTGGCCCNTGCCTTGAATNNCTAANCTTANTGTANTATTACTCACNNTTNATNATCACACAATTGCCATAGCCNNGNAAGCCTGTGCAGGGTTTTTCTTGCACTAAATGTCTGCAATAAACACCTGTTTGTGAGAATATTGGATGCCTTTCAATTCACTCATTGACTTGATTGGTTTCCCATGCTCTCAAAGTACTTCTGTATGGCAAAAACATACTACATACCTCCATTAACATGAATTTGAAATGCACTCTCTGCAGCAGTGTGTGAGGACACTTTGCATGCTACAAATCCATTAGTTCACATGCTTATCCTAAATTTAAGCACCCATTTCCAAGTGCATCTCCTTCACAAATAAATGTTTCATTGGGTGCTCACTCCCTGGAGTGGCCATTCCTGGCATACCTCAATGTTCTCGCGCTCATTTAACGTTTAAGCGCCCTATTTCGATCGAAATCATGTAGTACATTCTTCAGAAACAATTAAATTTGATTTTCTACATGAGATGCACCACCGAATTGATGGTTTGATGGGTTTTCCCTACATGGCAGCAGGATCAGCTTAGTCATGCTGAGGTAATTCTGACTAATATTTGTCAGCTCTGACAAATCCTGACAAATTTTAGTCAGCACCCTTCCCTAGAGCCCCTTACGACATCACTCTCCCGTATATTATAGATATCTTTATGAAACAAGGCTATATCAGAAGGCTGGAAGCCGCCTTGAAAGAACAAGAACAGGGGGATGGACCGTAGACCACCGGGGTTGTCAACCTCAAAGGTTCTGAGCCTCTCCTTTACTACACTTGTAAAGATGGGACACCTCGGTACGTTTGTTCCCTCAATCAATGTCTACGAGATTACTTACATACATGTTTGATCAGTGTTCTCAACATTGGGTCCATCTCTCAGGCTGATATTGACACGCTAATTGACGCCTGTGAACCTGCTCCTTTTGGTCGAGGACCAGACAGTGTCCTGGACGACGGTTACCGAAAAGCTTTGAAGCTCGATGAGAAGAACTTGGCGTGGCGCTTTAATCCCGACTCTGGAGATTTCATAGCGCAGCTTGCGCAAAGGCTTTGTCCTTGGAAACATATCGATCAAGGCTTTCGTGCTGAAGTGACAAAACTCAATGTTTATAGTGAGTGTCAGAATGATTGTGTTTTGGGCAGTACATCTGAGGCTTCTCACTGGTAGCACAAGGGGGATTCTTCAAGGCTCACAAGGACACCCCAAAGTCCCACCAGATGTTCGGATCTCTGGTTTTCACGCTTCAAACTCCCCATACAGGTGGAAACCTCGTACTTCGTCACCAAGATCGCTCATTGAACTTCGATGCCCCCTCTCTCCTTAATTTTGCTCCCAAACCGGCCGTCGCCTATGTTGCCTTCTACAGTGACGTCGAACACGAGGTCCTGGAAGTAACCTCTGGCGCCCGCATCACTATTACCTTCAACTTGTATTACGACTCCACGAGAGCACCACCGATTCTTTCTACGCAACGTTCCCACCACACTCCACTCCTCCCAGATAACCCTGTCCTCAGGCTGCTACGTAGAATCATTCACGATGCTGGGTATGACCGAGAATGGTATCATCTGGGGTTCAGTCTTGAACACCAATACCCATGGTCCTTCACCGACGATGACCCCCGAGGCCCGGCTCCACTAAAAAATCTCAAAGGCACAGACATGTTTTTGCTTCGTGCATTGGAGGAAGTAGGGCTCAAACCTTCTCTGCGATATCTCTACGAGTCTGAAGCCGATTCATGGGGAAACCAATTTGATATACTGTTATCGGAGCCTATATTGGGACGAGATGCATGCTATGGGGAAGCGGGCCAGATGGCCTATTTGTTTAGGTCGGACTTTGATGCGCAGATTGTATGGCGCAAAGGTCAATCTGAGGAGACACTACGTGGTATTGCAAAGGCACAGTATGAAAGAGACCCGTTGAAATACTCGAGGAATAGTGTCAATGTGGAATGGGTCACACCTCCGGATCGTACGTTTGCGGAATCTACGCCTTCTCAGAACTTAGGCAACGAGCCCTCACACGAGGTCTATTATTACTCAGTCTGTATTGTGGTTGATATTAGTGATGTCGATTACGATGATGTTAGTGATGTTAGTGAAGTTAGCGATGATAGTGATGATAGCGAGGATAGTAGTGTTTCATCTTCTTCCGAAAAATCTTCATAATCTATCCTCTTGTACTTTTTATAATTTGATTGCTTTCGTTTTTTCTTGCTGGTGGTATATTTCGAGGATGGGAACCATGGCAGTCAGACTGATAGACCACAGTGCTCAATCAATCTTTATGCAGAGCCGCTTGCGTCCCCGGAGCCACGTATCAAACCGCGACCTGCTTAGTAGAGCGAAGAATCCACGATGGAGAGGGTGCGCTTGGAAGACTGCCTTGAAGATTACGTTGCGTGGGTCGCATTGAACCCTCTCCTGTCATCGTCGATAACCCAGGCCCTGTCGTCATAGTCAGTCCTGTCATGCTTATCGTTCGGCACGAGCAAGGCCCACACCATCCTCTCGACTGATTCAGATGCCTGCATCCAAACTTGCTTGCTCCGCTGGCCTTCGCACTTGGGAACAGACAAGGTGCCGTGTGGTGCTAGATTGTGCGACCCTGATGGAAACGCCCTTCTGAGGGGCTCTCAAGATCTCAAGTCTAATGGTGCCCAGTAAGTTGGATTCAGTCGCGTGACTGCATATACTTGCTCCAACCTCAGATGCATTATCCGTCTGCCAGCGAGGTTCTCGCCTGCCGTAATCGCCATCACCACACAACTCTCTCCCTCGCCACCGTATGGTCTACGAAGGTTATCATACCGCTCGTATCCTCCCAGCATCGCGTATCTGGCCACTATCTGCATGGGTTATCGTCGGTCACAACCGTAACTCCTTCCGCCTGCCCCCTTACCTTGAATCCTCTGGGATTTTGAAAATCGTAATCATGATTTCGATAATCATGATCATCGACTGTATTCATCTCAGAATGTTGAGGTCCCTGAAGGACCTGTGGGTCAAGAGAAAGACCCGGCGTGATGGCTCAGGTTGACCTATTGGTGCGTGGCTGTGCCACTAAGGGCCTTGCTCACTCTGTCGCCGCCGGTGCACAAGTTCACTCTTAATCTTGCTCCCTCGGTCACCGTGCGGCCTACAAGGATTGTCAAGTTGCTTGCACTTTGGGATCACGCATTAAATCGCTACCTGCTTGGTGATCGTGGTAGGGCGAAGAGTCCGCGATGAAAGACTACGTTGACGGAGTCGCCATCCATCAGGAAAAATTGACAAGTATACGGAGGGTTATATAGCACCCATAGACCTTATAGGACCCATAGACTGCCCCCCTGATCTATAGCATGCCATAGTATCCAGGTTGATCTATCTGTTGCTACCGAGTCTATTCATAGCATCGGCATTCTCACGATAGCATACTCTGATAGCACATAATAGCTCATCCTTATTCAGTCATTAGCATTGTTCGACAGAAAGATAATCGTATTTTGCTGCATTAAACCCGATGAACTACTTGCGAGCGTTATCTACATGATCTCCATGATCTCCAGCGGCACCCCCCTCACCTGCATTCTCCACCACTGCCGCCGCTGATGCCTGGGTTCCTCCATTCTGCTCACCGTTCTCTGAAGCACTACCACCCGATTCCAAGTCATCTGAGTCGTCACTAAGGCTCGAGAAGTCATCCTCATCCACCTGTGAATCATCAGACTCAGTTGCTGAATCCTCATACTGCTGGGCTGCCGACTCGAGTGCATGAGGAGAGATTCGTGACTCAACACCCGCTGGTTTTGACTCTGCCATAATTGACCTATATACAAACACACCCTCAGACGATCGTTAGTATACGAGAAGAGTCGACTCGGCTCTGTTATCCTCGCTAATCTGGGCTACAACCAATCCTATGATCATATTTTTGTTCATCATGACCAAGAGCGGCGCCATCCTCTCGACTAAGACTTCCGTCCAAACGTCCTTGTCCTGCTGGTCTCCACAGCTCGAAGGGGACATGGCGTAGCGAGATGCTGCTCTTTGCGGCCCTGATATCGTGGATGGAGAACGTGGCACGTGCTCTCACCCGTCGCCGCGATTTACCCAAACACTATCATCATGGGCAGTCTTGCTATGTTCAACGTTCATCAGGAGCAATACCCACGTGATTGACGCGACTTGGACCCGCATTTGGCCTTCGCCATTGGGAGGCTTGAGGGCGCAGCGAGGTGCTGACCTGTGCGATCCTACCTTCGAGCCAAATGGTGCCTGGTGCGTTCGATACTTCTTCTCCTATTTAATCGTCTGGCTGAGCCATCTCCCTTCGTATCCCAGTTAGCCCGTTTCACTCTGCTCTTGAAGTGTCCACTCTTTTCATCACGTCCCGCTCTGCGAGCGTCGTATCACTGACTTGTCCTTAACACAGGTCTGCACACCTTCGGCCTGGGTGAATGATGAAAACAACGCTCCTCATTTGCGTTCTCGCCCTCACCAGAATGTCGGCTCTGGCTTGGACGAGTCTCTTAGCTATGAGTGGCCAATGATTGGCTGTCAGCTTTTCGAGCCGAACAGGAAACTCAAGGTGAGCCAGTCTCGCACAAGCATATATGACGTTTTCAGTGACCGGTTACAGACTGAGGGACTCCTCCTCCCTCTTTGTACCTCACCTTCCAGTACAAAACCAGTCACTCAATGACATTTAAATCCAAATTACCGATGAAACCCACTGTGTATACTTCCGACTTGCTCTTGACACTTGTGTCGCATCTCCTCGAGATCCATCCGGCAGGGCCATTGCCAACACGGTCAGCCATATCAAATGCTACTAAATAGCAGTGGCCTCACCCGTTCTTGGGTCCACGAGAACGATCAGTCTTCTTGTTTTCCAGGCTAGTGCTAGAGTATGCGTGTTGATCGTGGAAGGGTTGAATTTATGATGGTGTTGGAATTGAGCTTGAAAATAGGTGCATTAGTGCGCTAGAGCTTGAGGAAGACAACTTGAATGATGCTGGCCGGAAGTGAGCTAACGCCGGAAGTCTACTCGCCTGAGTCCAGCAGTGATACCCTTCGGGCAGTAAATTCATCCAACTGACGTGATCGCCTACTTACCAAGACGTGGGTCAAAGAAGTGATTTTATGGGCGCACGCTTCGCACCCAAATCTCTCGCCGCTAACGGGAATGTTTTTCGAGCAAGGGAATGGAGTAACCGCAAGAGCTTGTCTCGTGTGCCCATTCATGGAAAATGGCAACCTATGCGAGTATGCGCCTCGCATCCCCTCAGCGAGACAGATTCCCTTTGGTGAGCTCAGGCTGATTCTCGACATCTGTTTTGATTCTGACACCTCTCCCTGAGTTACTTGACGTCGCCAATGGTCTTCAATTTCTCCACATCATGGGAATTATCCACAGCGATCTCAAAGGAGTAAGGAAAAAGCTCTTCGTATGACTGCGTGTATAACCTGACTGATATAATTAAGCAAAACGTGCTAATTACGAACAAATATCGAGCAGTAATCACCGACTTTGGATCATCTCGCGCAGTCTCTACGACAACCGCTGCTTCTACTACAACAACCTCGTCATACACACTATACTTTGCCGCACCGGAGGTTTCTTTGGGAGGAGAGAAAATGACAACGATGTCCGACGTTTGGTCCTTTGGATGTTTGATCTTCCAGGTCTATGTCGTTTCTTTCAAGAATATTCGAGTGGTTTTATTGATTCGTTTTTTTTTGTTAGACACTTTCACGTAAACCACCGTACTACCAGTATCTGCCGATGCAGGTGATTTCCGTGCTTCTGAGAAGGGATCCTCCACTACGGCCGGGCATGGAGCCAATTCTGCGGCCGATTTTGCGACCGGTCTTGAGTCCAGCCCTTGCGACCGTCCCAAGCCAGGTAACCAGCTCTGCAACCAAATCCGACTCCGACTTTGAGGAAGTTTCAGACGAGGATGAGGATGGGGATGAGGATGAGGATGAAGATAGGGATTGGGACCCGATTGACGACAACGCGTGGAGCCTGGTTTTACAATGCTGCGCATCCCAGCCATACGATCGAATCAAAGTATATGGGATCCAGCAGGCAATCAAAGCTATCCTAACCTTTTAGAGTCATCAGCGCTGCGGAACAAAACTTCAGTAGTAGTATATAATCCTAAGCTTTGTGATATAATCATGGCGTCATAGCACTCATATTAGATGGATATTAACTGCTCTTCGAACCTACTATTCTAAGACTTTTGCTCACCTTACGGTGTGACCCTCTTGGTATGTTCGTGAAAGATGTTGATTAGAGGTCTTTGTGAAGGTTCTTTGTTCGGAACTTACGACACTTACCCTCACAACAGGACCGAACCACCCGAACTCCATGTCCACGACAAAAGTCTACATTGATCTATAGAGACCGGCGCCTGTCGAATGGGCGAGAGGCGTCCAATAACTCATGGTCTTGATCGATGGGTAGCCTTCACGTCGCATGTCGCTATCCCCAGCTCGAAGTCTGTAGACAACTTCTTAAACCAAAGTCGAGCACCAAATGGGACGAAGCTTTTGAAGAGCTGCCGCTGAAGGTCAAGCTCAGGATCTGTGTGGTCATGAACAAGCGTGGGAGGATCATCCGGTTTACCGTGACGCCGTACACGACATCGTTCGACCCTGCCGCCTACACTCATGTTCCGCTCGACCTCGAGTCTTGACCTATCAGTCGATTACCGCTGGTGACCGTCTGGGAGATCACTGATGTCATAGACCATTCAAATACTTAATATCTATGTTCCATTGCTCGCAACCAACCCTGACGATTTGAAGCGCTTTTTTTTAAAAAAATGCGTCAACAATGTTGAACCCTGCTGAACATCAGCGTTGACCGAGACCAGCAAATTCCGTTGTGCATCCCGAAGCCGATGACTGTGCTTTATGCTCTAGCACATTGCCTTCTTTTCTCTCTGCCCGGCCGCCATACCCATACAAGAATGCCTTTCGGACAAAGCGGGTTCTGTCGTCACTGATTCGTAACTCTCCATTCCATTTCCGCCTTACGTCTCCCTCAGTGTTGTTCTGGAAGCTTTAATCTCAACAGATGCCAAACCCAGTATAGCAGTACACGTGTCGAGCATGCTTTTATCTCCCGGCCTTCTGCCTCGTGTTCGTTTCGAGATGTTCCCTTACCGGCAAACATTGACATCTGGAGAACATGGAGCGTGTTGTTTCGCGGTGTTCGGGTGAGCTACACAGCATCCAAAACCTTGTACTCATGTTTCTGACACTGTTTGGCCGACTCCATCAGCAGAACCGACAACAACGTGTTGACCGTGCGCTACTTTACAATTGGGGGTGTGATTGTCACGACCCTTCATTGTCCTGGTCATCTAGAACCATTGGTCCCTTCATAGCCTGCCTCAATGCAGCCGCCTGGCTTGAGCTTGATAATAAACGAGTCTTCTCCACACTCGTTTCCCACAACGATTCCCCTCTTTCACCCCGACTTTATCGACGGTGGCAGCGCGTATAACCTTTTATAACCTCTAAAACCGTGCAAATCCCCCTCAATCTTCTCAAGCCAGCATGAGCGACAAGAGTGGCGGTAGCCCAAAGCCCAAATGGGCTGGCCGTCTAAACAGTGCCGTGCGCCGAAGCTCGACCATGCTCACCTTTGGCCGCTCGAGCACGGGCTCTCGACCGTCATCCCTCCGATCACGCGATTCGTTCGACGCAGGCTCCTCTCCCCCGTCGCAAAAGGTCGACACATCATCTGCTACCCTCGAACCACCCGCTGCGCCCGCAGCACATCTAATGCCGAGCCCAATTAGCGAATCGCCTCTCAAAGAATCAGCTGCGACGGAGGCTGCCGGGCCTTCCACTCTTTCTCAAGAAGTTCCTCGAACCCTAAGTCCGGAACCAGTAGACACGGCTACGAGTCCTGTTGGATATGTACCCCCGCCAGTCGTCGACTCTTCAGCTGGAAACCCTGGTGCATTCACTGATCAAGATGACGAAGAACTTCCTCAGCCTGTTGTTGTCCCTGATCCGTTTAACCCACCCAAACCGGCATCGAACAAGGCTGCTCCATCGACAAGAGCACCTTCGGTTCGCGAACCTCCAGCGCCTCTACCAGATCCTTCGCAGACAGAAGCTCCCA
>JANIEX010001123.1:0-13221 GCA_027627405.1 Leucocoprinus birnbaumii | reverse complement strand
CTGCGCCTAAGCCGATCACGCCAAGCTCGTCACTTCGTTCATTTATTCGCCCAGAAGATGACGACGAGGAGGAAGCATACGCCGACCCGTTCTCTAATCCAAGCGCACTACCACCCTCCTTCCACTCAATAACCGTCTCAGATTTCGACAACCAATGGTCCGTTTCACCACCCAAGGAGTCTGAGCTTGCCCACATGGGAACTCAGCCGCACTACGATTACGGGTATCATCAGTGGCCCGACAACAATGGCAATAGTGATCCCATCGACGAGGCCGAAGCCAATGCTGCTCTCACGGACGGCATGACTCCCTTTGATGTTCTTAGCTCCGTCTTTGGCTCATCCCTTGCTCCTTCCGAGCTCGAGGAAGCTCTTGCAGCGAATGGATACGATTTTGAGCGAGCAATGGCCTGGCTGGTCGATCGCGTCCTCCCAGGACAGCAGCCTGCTTCTCCTACCCAGGCAAGGGTTCAGCCGATGGGCAATCGGGTCACGCTTGTTTCGCGCGATGGCATGAGTAACAGCATGCGTGGAAATGGTCGTGGCGGGTACCATAATAATAGCAATAACAATAGTGCTGGTCGTGGTGCCCCGAGATACGTTAATGGACGTCCGCCCCAAGGTGGGAATAGGGTCTGCAGATATTTCGTTGCAGGGGAATGCCTCAGGGCGGACTGCCGCTTCAGGTAGGCTTTATATTGCAGGCACATGCGATATTGCTGTGAATTAATCTCTCCTACCCCTAGCCATGACTTAGAACGCGCCCTGTGCCGTTTTTGGCTCCGAGGCATGTGTGCCAAGAACGAGGCCTGCGAGTTCCTACATCATTTACCTAAGGATGCGGATGTTGCGAGTCTGAATGTCGCGATGTCGCGAGCTAATATCCGCGGGCCTCCAGGACACATGGGTCCTCCCCACGAGATGCACAATCCTCCTGTTGATGAGTTCCCAGTGCTCGGCTATGAAGGCAGCGCTGCCAGGATGAACAAACCAGGAGGTTACTACGATCCCGGCCGGACACGCTTTGCAGCAGCTGTGAAGAAACCTCCACCACCCAAGATCAATGGCGTGCATTTTGCTCGTGTGATGGGCCCTGCTGCGGAAAACCTACACCACCAATCAGCTATTGTCGCACCGCGCCCGTCTCCGCGTATGAAACTTCGTCCTCCAACCTTGTTGCCAACTTTACCCACCGGAGAATCTGTCAATCAGTTATATATGACCTATCGTCAACGTGCCCTGCAACTTGGTGCAGCGAGGAATGCTTGCTTGTCTCGCGCTGCTGATGCATGGAGACGCGGAGACGGCGCCGCAGCCAAGCGATTCAGTAGAGAGGGGCATGATCTCAATGGAAAAATGGCTGTTGAAATGGCGAATGCTGCATCTAACTTGGTTCGCGAGCGTGCTCGATTGGCGGAGCAGGCGGTCAGACAGAGAGACTTGGGTTGGTCGGACGATCCGGGAGATCGGACTGCGAGAGGAAAGCAATGCGGATCTGGGCTGGGTGTTGTTTTGGGTGTTGCGAGGAGGGATGTCGGTGATAACAAGTTGACATCGGAGGAGAGGACTGAGTGTATGCTGGATCTGCATGGGTTACATTCGAACGAGGCAACCGAGGTGTTGGAACAATTTTTACTTTCTGTGAGTGGTCTATTTTTAAGGTGCTCTGCATGTGCTAATCTTTCCCGTGTCAGTTGGAGAACGAACATTTCTATGGATTAGGTATGTGTTCAGCATGGTTGAGAAAATGCAAAAGTCGCTGATAGTCGCCGTGTAGCTTATGCGATCGTCGGCGAAGAGAAACACACAGGGACTCAAGACCCCGCTCGTGGCGCTTCCCGCAACCGCTTAGCAACAGGTGTACGGGAATGGGTACACCGCTGGGGATACCCTTGGAGCGAACGAGATGGGATTATCTGCATCGATCCCTTAACACACGCTTCTGAGTAGAGAGAGAGAGACTTTTATCCTTCTTCTTGGCTTTTGTTGTTTGTTCTTGGAATGCTGTTTTTGCGTATTGGACTTTAGTACTAACATTTGAAACTGAAAGAGCGCTTGAATCAAAGTACGTAGGAAGGAAAAACCGAGGTAGAAATAGACGAAAGTGAATGTATGTATTTGGTGTCGGATATACTTCGATAGTGGGCAGTGCACACGTGATGGTACTGGTCGTCTCCAGGCGGCTCAAACACAGTCACTCGGTCCCTCGTCCTGCATGTCCATATGTCTCTTCTCTCCTAACCACCACCATCCTTCTATCCACCATGTCCCTTCCGCACGACGCTGGCTCGCCCAGTACGGGCCTCGAGACTCCCCACACAGAACAAACAATGATATCTGAACAACAACCGGCGGGCGAGCAGAAGAAACATTTCTCTATCGACTTGAGCCTAGAGCTCGAACGACAGCTCGAGCTCGAGGGTTCTTCACCTCCAGCTACGCCGGATGCAACAGCGAGCTCGCATTCTCGTTCGCACTCGCAGCCTCACCCCGATTCGCTGGATCCTCAGATTCTTGTGCACATTATCACTGGACTTCGAAAGACGGTGGAGGATATGACCAAGGAACGGGATGACCTGCTCAAGCTTTTGGAGAACGCCACCACTAAAGAAGCGTCATTACAAGATACATTGGCTTTGATGACCGAGAAGGCAACAGATTATGAAGAAGAGTTGAGCGCTGCTAAGAAGCAGATGAAGGAGGACGAAGAAGCCATTATACTCTTACGCAATAAAGTCGAGGAGAGCAGGTACGTTTCTCTGTCGCTTTGTTACCACGACGAGTCTGCTAAAATTGGTGTCCGCCGGTTTGGTTGAATCTGGGTATTAAATAGACGAGGACTGATGCGGTTGCAAGCAGAGAGTCGACGTCAGAGTGTCGCCCCGGGCGCATTAGATTTGTCCCGCGCCGCTATCCCCGGATTGAGCAACCCGCCTTCATCTAAGCGAGCATCATTCACACCCCTAACCGGTCGATCCAATAACGGCCATCGACGTGTATCGTCAATTGGCGGCGATGGGAATGGGCTTGCCGTTCTTCAATTGTTGGCGTCGGACACGGCTCCCAGTCCGAATGGTCAGCTCAGTTTCCAGGACTCGCCGAGTCCGGGTCTTGGCCCGCCGGGTTCGAGACGTTCGTTGTTCCTCAGGAGCTCACCTCCCAATGCCGAATCAATCCCACTACCACCGACGAATGCACCTCTGCCAGCAGAAGTTGAGGCGATGAAGAAGGAACTAGAGAGCTTGAAGCGGGAGTTGGCTGATACCCGGGCGGAATTGTCCGAGGCGAATGAAGCGAAGGAGGCTTCGGATACCTGCGTCAAAGCTCTGCGAGAGTTCATTGCAGAGTATCAAGTCGGCGAGGCGTCCTCGTCGGGAAACTTTCCACCCCCACCCATAGCGACCAACGGGGATGACTCCGATAAGAAATCGGGAGCTGCAAGCTCTGGGTGGGGGTTTAAACTCTGGAAAGCCGACAACGCACCGAAAGTCCCCGCTGTGCATACGACCGGCTCCACCACTTCTTCCACTACCACTACGACCCAATCTCCAGCTATCTCTGCACCTTTCTCTCGTTTCGGAGGTTTCTTCAGCTCTCGAGGAAGTGTGTCGTCGACGATGTCGTCAAATTCGGTACTTCAGACGAATGCTGCTCTTCCGAGGGATTCATACCGAGATTCGTTCTCGGGGAGGAGCGTCAAGTCAATGTCGGATGAATCGTCACTTGTTGAACCTGCAAGTCCGGAGAATGAGTATCCTGGAAATGTGAGGGTGGTTGTTGCACCTGATATTGGTGAATCCATGGGCGTGAATGCTATGGTTGGAGTACCTATGGAGAAGGACGTTCAGGAGGTCCCTGTCCGAGTCCATGTACAAGAGCCCTCTCCGATTGTCTGATGTCGCTCGGACTAGCATGTTTTTCCCTCTATCACGACTTTCTATCACGACCTTCTCTTTCTCTTATCCGCACCGCTATCGTTTTTCATGACAAACACGTATACCTATTTGACCTACCTATGACCCATTCCTATGCACGACAACCCATGGTACGAACTCCTTTTACCCATAAATATGTAAGTACGTATATGTATCCTTAACACTTTCTACTCTAGTTCTTTTCCTATTCCCCCGGCATGTAAGGCATTTGTGTTCATATTCAAAGGGGCTTCTTGTAAGTTCCTTAATGGACCTTTGAGCCATGTGTGGGTGTATTCTGTATATACGAATTAAATAGACCTCTCCTGTTACTAGAATTTTTATGACGTTCATGCCAACCCAAGCGATCGGTCGGATAGACTCGCTTTAAGTTCGTATATAATATGAAAGGGGCTCGTCTCAAGAAATTTATGTCGGTTTCGTACATTTATATTAATATTGAACGTTCGTGTTTCCGTGGAGTTAATGAGGACATAATCGATGATATTGTACAGAGGGATTTATTACACCCCAAACAGTGCCCCCCAGGCTTTGAGACCGTCCTTTAAGGGGTTGCTAATCTATCATCCCTTTCTAGGCCGCAAGAGTCGCCCTGACTCTTAATTCAGCAGACCAGCGAGGAGACATTGAGCGCAAAATAACGCTCCATGGTACGAAAACTGCGCCGTAAATAACGCTGATTTATCCGGACTGTTTCTATTCCAAAATCCATTGTATCCCTCCCATAACGCAAGCTGAGCGTAAGCAGACTGCGCTTCATGTGTAAGCACGGGTGAGCTATGATATCGAGTGACGGCGAGGACGCCGTCGATGAGTAATCGTCAACGGGGCTTGCAGATACGGTTCCACGAAATGCTAGATGATATACCGGTCAAGGACTGAGAAGATTGAATGAATAGGAGGCATACGTACTTTATTTTCTGTAATCACGGATCTTGAGACGCTTGTAGGAGCACCAGAAGTCCTTTCAAGTACACTCAAATTGCCTAATCTCGGCATCCTTTGAATAACGCTCGAGCTATTACCGATTTCTGCTGATTTGGCAAAGGAGGGCTCCATGCTATCGAGTGTTTCTCTGAATTTCCGGCGGGCGTTAAGACTAGAGTGTGATGCCAAAATGTATCAATGAGTCGGCGGAATTTCAGAGTCTACGAGTGAACTGACTTTACGAGGACGGCGTTGGCGTAACTTCTTCCGGAGAGGAAATGTAGACACTGAAAATGTCAGCTTAGCCCTCACGGGAACAACTCATGGTGCTCACTATAGCGATGAATGTAGAAGAGAAGAAAAACTAGAAATAGGTGAGTAGAATACATGGAGAGGGACCGCAACGGTGCGCACTGCGATTAGACATGCTATAATTAGAGCGCTATAGAGAGGTTGAATCTGTATGAGTGAGGTAATTCAACCTAAGTAGTTCCTACCTTGTAAATGCGCCGGTTGCTACGGTGTACATTATAACCTGGTTAACAAGTGTACTGGTCACTCTATAATTATGGTTTTTGCCGTTAGTTAGTGAGGTAATTCTACTCGTAAGCTGCAATCGCTCACCTCATATTACGAGTCCCCTCGCTCCGTTTGCGTATAAAGTAGCATAGCAGAACGGCAATCAAGAGGTCGGCTATTAACGATACGTTTTATCATGACCTATGGGCCAACTAAGATGGGGAAATGCTTACTGAGAGCTACAACGACAACCATTGCAACCATGCCCTGCACGTATCTCGGCCGAGTAGGCGCAAGCGCTCCCAGCACGGCAATAAGGGAGAAGGCGGCAAGACTACACAGAAACACTGGTCCGACAACCCAGAGGTTCCTCTGGCTGAATATCCAAATTCTAGATCACATATTTCAATCGTGTGCTCACCCGAGGAATGGACAAGCTCACCGGTACAACAAGAAAAGCTGAGAAAACAAGATCGAGAAGGCAATTGGATAGAAAGTGATGCTGAGTGGCACGACTTGGCGCGCGAGACCCTCGACATTTCCCCAGCTGGTGACGAGATAGTAGTATATTGGATAGGATATAAGGATAAGATCGATTAAGTCGATTATCCTATTTGAACCATGATTGTCAACATGAAAAGCCTGGGGTGATTCCAGAGATAACACAGACCAAAGTACAGCAACAAGTATCTTGATCGCTCGGGAGTCTTCGGGAAAATCTTGGTAGTATGCATACACTTGGACAGTCAAAACGCCCTGAAAACTTTGTGTTCGTCAATTCAAGATGTTTGGTGGTTGAGAGGATTTCACTGACAATGTTGCAAATAGAACTTTGGATTTCAAGGCCTGAGTAAAGCTCAGAGAAAGTGCGAAAGTTGTGCCTTACCTCCTATTAAGAATGCGCCATACGTCGTTGAGATGTCGAAGGAGGGTGAGAGCATGAGTGGCGGGAAGAAGAAAAAGTTCCCGACTGCAAGGTATATAAGTATACGGAGGATCTGCTTCCGCCGTCCGGCTTCTAGTGAAACTGGTGGAGTCCATATCCGTCATGAGCTGACGGCAATTCATTCATCTCTGGTTATCTGCAAGAGCGGCTAAAGTACCTCGTTGTGAAATGTAAGACGTCGCGCTAGCTTATGCCGCCTGGAGAAGCACAACCATATAAAGTCAGCTTTCACGCATGTGTACCAAATAGTAGCGGGCAGCCTACAGTTGCAGTAGATTACTCTCAACCTCTCGCCTGTTGCAAGACAACTGCAAGCTCCTTTTCCAGGGTCGTCGATCCAGGAGAAACTTGAGCTATTCCATTCAAATTCGGGCGCCCACAATTGGCAACCACGTCACGTCGTGGCGTCCCTTGGAAGACCAAACTTTTAGCAAACTGATAAGCAATAGTAGACGGGTTCTCGGGATGATTTGGATTCTATAAGTATCGCCTTGGGTTGACGAAGATGCCGGTAGTGGGGATCCTATAGTTGAATTAGCTCGACTTGTCTTTCTCCATCAATGGAAGCCATTCCGTAGCGTTTATTCAAATAAATGGACGTTTCAGAATATCCTAAAAGGGAAGGTTCGCTGCTGCCGATCAAGCCGCAGACCATATCGAGCTCAGGGTCTAGCGGACCTTGAAATGGTCTGTGTTGTAGACTTTAATCTGGAAGAGGGGGTACCCCCCTCTTCTAGATATAAACGCTCGTTATAAACCAAAATATCCCTCTCTGAGTGATCGCGAGCAAGATTCCATCACCCCGATGGCCCAACCTGGTTGAAGGGCTATCACAAATTGTAGTTCTTCACTACTACTCCATCATCCTTCATAAGCCAGCCTTTCCGCCTCCCAATAATCCCATTGTTGTAGCAATTCTCAGTCACGTTGTTTCTCCTAAAGCATTAGCTGTGGGTATAGATACGAGAATTCTGGAAGAAGACCCGAATGCATAAGACAGTGTTGGCACTGAACTCGACACTCTGCTTGTGGTCCCCGACCTTCTGTGGTAAAAAGAGTTAGTAAGGAAGTTGCCGTTACCTGCGCCGTCTCTTCCTCCTCTCCTGAGAGTGTCTGCTACCGGTGCATATACCCTTGCTCAATCTTATGAACTCCCGAAAGTCCCTATCATTGTCATCCCACTCTTCCATAGAGTGGTATATTCATAGATGCACTATTGGAATAAAATGGCTGTGGTTTGGTAAACTTGATATAAATCGTCGGAGTCCAAAATTCGAACAAGGTTTAAGGGATAATCTAGGATTCTAAATCCTACGGAATGGCTTCCAATACACGAGACACAACGTGGGCAGTTGCCGGTTTCTTTTCAAAGGACAGTTGTGGCGGTGGCGGTCATTCTTTGCATTCAGTGCTTTCCTCAACTCGGCCTTTGCCGTCTTCTTGTTGGGCTGGTCTTTCGTGGAGAATCACCATCTTGTCGGCTTGAGCTCTATAGTTTAGATAAGATGCTGGGCCGAGCGTGTCACAGCCTTTAAAGCAACCCGCCATCTGAGTGAAATCTCCTGACCGCTTCAGCCACGTAAAAGCCGAAAAAGCGAGGAGAGTGCTCGTATTCTTGGCCGGAATGCCAAAAGAGTGTGAATCCTCAGCACGTGAGTTACGATACAATCGTTCTCTACAAACAGGAAAAGAATCCGTTAGTGAATAGATGCCAGTTCTCAAGAAGCACGGAACCCTTCGCGTACCCTGTAAATATCTGATATCTAAACCAGGTGGTGGTTTCGGTAAGCTAATGCAAAGGTCGGCTTGCGGTGGATGAATAACCTGGATTGTAGTGGTCAAGCTCCTAGACGGCAGTTCAAAACTTCATTATGCTTGTGGTGAAATTTGTTGAAAATTGTTTCCTGACCGATACATAGCTGTGGACAAACGAGCAAGGGAAACCGTAAGTTACTTGTTTCGGAGTAGTAACCGAGATCTCTAGGTCAAGAATTCTCCAGTTTCAAGACATTGCAGACTTTCTAAACCTCAATTTGCATCATGATTTCGTTGATTGCCGACAAACCTGAAATCCAGCAGTCGTGACGTCACCGGGGTCGTCTGAGTGTTTAGGAGGATTCAGTGGTAAATATTCAACCAGATGTATCCAGCTTCGTCTGCACTGACTCGAGGAGGATAACTTGAGGATGGGCATGTCAGAGAGAAGGTTGGGCTGTGGGGACGCGTTAGCGTGCCGGACCGCGGAGCGAGGAGCCGCTTACCCATAACAACTACCGCGGCTCTGCGAGACGCCAGCCCAACCGCTCTCAACGGCTCGAAATATTGCCTGTGTGCTGGTTGATGACTAGCTCGAAGCTGCGAATATAAGTTTCATATGCTAATGACTTCCAACGACCCGCTATGCGCACTATTTCTGGGTCCACCTTCTTGGCAAGGAAGTAAGAAGCTCCCCCAATGCGAAATGAGTGGCCGAAAGTTTCCCCCAATCCGGCTTCTTTGCTGATGGAATTGATCTTCTTCAGAGCTGCCTCCTTTGCCATCGGTCGGACTTTCCCAAAACGGTCGCTCCACGAAAATAATGGATCCTCCTTCTTGGCTGGGACTACCTTCGCCAGGTTAGCCAGGGCTTCTAATGCGCACACTTCAGGTTCCTGTGTTGCGAGAAAAACCTGCTGTATCTCCCCGGGTTTGGCTGTTTTCGCGCAAGGAAGGTTCAGCCTGGCATATGGGACCCCGTTAGTGTCCTCGTCAAAGGTGACATCACACCTTTTCAGGTGTTTAGAACCGTCGAAGGTGCGTGATGACGGGTAGGATACTTCACCAAAACGCATGATACCCCAGAATGCACAGGTTGCCATTGCCCAAATGCAAGCATCAAATGGCTCTGCCAGGTTGAGAGCTCCCCGCATGACTCGTAATAGCTTGATGGTTACTGGTGGGCGTGGAGGGCGTTTGCGTCGGGGCATGATCCGCTCGAGGCCCTGAAGCGACCAGTCTATGCGTATCAGGTCAGATTGCGTGAGGGGTTCCGGCCAGCCTTGCGCAATGTGCCATGCTCGTATGGCCGAAAGGTACTTGCGGACTGTGGATACAGCTACTGGCTCGAAGTGACAGATGGATTTCAGGTCAGGGTTAATGGAATCGGGGTCGGAAGCTGCCCACACAGCAAAGGAGTGTAGAATGTGGAAAGGGGCAGGTAGGCGGAGTTCCTCTGCAATGTCGAATATGTCACAGAAAATATGAAATTTGCGCAGCCCTGCACCATATGCACCTGCATCCCTGAGAGAAGCTCGAGATGCTGCATCAGTAAGCATTTGCAGTACCGGGTTGTTGATGGTAGCTGGCGGCGGTGTGTTTACCCCAGTCCATCGGAAAATCCGCTCATCAGCTCTACATGGTGGGCGAAGGGTTGCTGCATTAACAGGTGAAGATGAATGGGATAAGGTAACGTCCGAAAACACGGCGGGTGGTGGGGTATGTGACAGGTTAAGTACTGGGAGAACAATTATAGGGGTGATATCAAATTGGATAGATGTTGCGGGACTGGAAAGGAAAAACAGGAAGTGGCGGCGGGAAACCCGCGCAAGAAAGCCTCGATATCGCCGCGTGATAGTGCGTCTGCAATGTTCTCGCGTGACGTAACATGGACGGCCTTGAGAGTCATGCCTTGAGCGGCGAGGAGCGAGAAGGTTGACTGGATCACCGCATTCGAGACAATACTCCGTGACCAGCCCTTGTTGACAATCGCAACTACCCCTTTGTTGTCGGATCTGACCAGAAAGCGGCTCGACCTGGCAAGTCCCAAGGCTACCACCATGCGAAGGCCCAGTTCGACAGCCACCGCTTCGGCCCAGCCAATGTCGTGTTGCTGTTTCGGGCCAACCTTCACACCAGGTGCCCAGCGCCAGACCTCCCAATGACATCCAACCACTATGCCAATTCCAAACGAAGTACTTGCATCTCCCCACCAGCCTACATCCACTGGCTCGGGCAGCTGCAGTGGCATGCATGGCGGGAGCAGCGGTAGCAGGAGGAGAATGCTCTGGACACATTTTTGAACTGAGCTTGGTGGCGAGAGTCTTGCTCGGTGCGACTTGAAACGAGCTGCGAAACATGCAATCGGTGGTAAGAATGGACGTATAAGCAGGTAAATGCAACTAGCATGAACTAACTTCCCATGAAGCGATGCAGCCTCTTTGGCTGTGAACCTAGCACCCGGCTCCAGCCATGACTTCAACAAGACGATGAGTTTCTCTCGCTTCTCTTGAGGAAAGCTGACTGCCTTCTTGTCCAGATGCCAGTTGAAGCCGATGTAACGTTGAACCACTGCGAAATTTCGGAGTTTTTCCATGCTCCAAGGCACACCCAACACAGCTGTGAGGTTGATGAACTCGGCCTCAGACCAGACGCAATGTGGCAGCCGGATGACGAAGAAGTCATCCACCCACTTGCTGATGGGTCCAAACTCTGCCGTCTCGTAGATGTCCACCAACATGTCTGCTACGCCGCCGAAAACTCCTGCACTCGAAGACATGCCGAACATGACCACCCGGTCTACCCAAACTCGGCCGTTCCATGCTACGCAAGTCCAGTTCTGCTGTGAAGGTCGGATTGGGGTCAGGCGGTAAGCGGATTTGATGTCGAAAGTTGCTGCCACGCAGCCAGGTGGTAGGGAGAGAACAAGCTTCGCTGTGGCTTCAAACGAGCCCCACGCCGTGGGGAAATCATCTGGGTTGATGAGAGAATTGACCGATGGGGTTGATGGATGGTTCCGCGGGAATGACAGATCCTGAATCATCCGAAATTTTGATGAACCAGGCTTGGGGACGAGACCGATTGGTGATGTGCGAAAAGGACCGATCAACTTCTCCAATTCTTCTGGTAGGAAAGCTCGTGAGTAGCGGCCCGCCGCCTCTTCTGATTGTATATACGTGGAAATGAAATCCGGGTCCAGTCTTGATGACGCATGATTAGGAAAAATTAGTGTAGATTGAGGGGTATCTGCTAAGGTAGGGGACGCTCAAACTGATCACCTTATGTAAGCTGACTGATAGGCGCTGAAAGTGGCAAAATCTTGCCTCTCAAGTGGACCGACAGTCAACCAAGAAAATTTTTACTTCTTCTTTGGGCCTAATAATTATTGTAGGATACTTTTATAACCTCTATGTGTACTATATGTTTTGGGCAAGCTGAAAAATGGGCAGTATACTCCCTTGTTATCCATGAGGCCATCACCAATGGGCGCTATGTATTGGCGTCAGGCCATGGGCGCTTAACTATATGCTTACTAAGCGGCAAAATATGCCTGGCGGAAAACGTGCTTGTCAGTTTTTGCTATTGCAAATGTGTTATTTTGACAAAAGAACAACTTTTGAATAAAAATATTATTTTCGAAATATCTCCCTCAATTTTCATTTTTTTTCAGAAGTTCTTTCTAGGAGTTCTTCCAAGCTATTCTTGCTTCATTTCTCTGAAGCTACATTTTGCAGAAGTGTGATGTGCATGGTGGTATTTGAGCAACGAGACGGAGGTATCATTGCTTATGTAAGGGGGTGTGTGTTCCTGATGGCCGCTACCTTAGGCCAACGTCAAAACCTGCCTCGAGTCCTTCCAAGATATGCTGCCACTTGTCAAGGATTCCAAGTCGAGCCAGCAAGGCTCTGGTTTTGACGGGGTCAATGGGAGTTACCACTTGACGGGGGTCAGGCTCGGACCCGACAGTGCCCTGCACCATGGGAGGAGCTGCCGCAGAGGCTGCATGCATGGGCATAGGCGCAATTGGTGGCAAACTTGCAGATGTTGCGGGCGGCAAAGCTGAAGCAGAATTGGGTACCATCTGGGGCTTGCAGTGCCTGCTCACTGCGGGCATTGGGGATGAGGGAAGCGACTGGTTTACCGGCTGTCGTGACAGACGCGGAGCACTCAGCAGGGAGGTGTCCAGCGAGGCCACACCGAAAGCAGGTGACCACCCGAGGCTTCTTGGGGGACTGTGCCGAGTGGTTAGAATCCTCCCCCAGGCGCCTCTTGGGCGGTCGAAAGGAATGAGCCTGCAGCTCCTTTACGGACTGCAATGTGATCTTAGTTGCGATGATGGACAGCGCATTACCGTCAACGGATGAATAGTCATGGGCTTTATCCATGAATGCGAGCTCGCGTTGCTGGATATCATATTCAACGGCCACTTGCCACGAGTGGGTCTGGGAAATACCAATGACATTTTGGTGGTGGGCGAGAAGGGCATCAGCACGAGCATCACCGTGAAGTTTTCTAGTCTCGCGCTCTACTGCTGCCGCTGCACCGCACCAGTCCTGCATACTAATGTTCCGATCATCATGCCTGTCTACAGGTTTGGCTAATAACGAGGACAACTCGGACAGTAACGAAGACTCCAATGCCGGCGCAAAAGTCGCTCTTCGCCGGTTGGACAGCGTGATCGACGTGTAGGAGATGTATTCGAGGCGCTGAATCACCGCGACGAAGCGTGGGGGAATGGCTAACCAGGTTGTCAGCATTGGCAATCAACAAGATGTGAGCAAACAGCACCGCCGGCGAGCACTCTGTCACGGCGGCCCCACATGGAGCCTTTAGCTGCCTGCGCGGAGGGAAAAGGCCTTCAGCCTAGCAACAATGAGCCTGCCGCTCAAGATAGTGGGCCTTCAGCCCCAAGAAGCAACGCGAGGGGTGGAAAAAATGGGTGCAACGCACGCAGTGTCAGCGGGTTTGCCTTGTGACCACTCCGGATTGGTTCGAACTTGAGCTTGGGTGGGTCCGCTTGCTCGCCACCTGATTCGTCGTTGTCTCCCGGAGCACGGTCTTGCTCGTCATCTCCCTCCACATACATGACCCGTGGGAAGGGGCAGGCGGCTGGGGTTGAGTGTGGCTGGGGTTGAGGAGG
>JANIEX010001122.1:0-13223 GCA_027627405.1 Leucocoprinus birnbaumii | reverse complement strand
ATCGCCACCGGCTCCCTCTACTCCGTTCCCAACGCCGCACTTCCTCCCGCCACCGCCGATCCTAATGGTATTGGTAGTACGACTACGATTCGATTGTCAAATCCCGTCCCGCCGAGCGCGCGTTTAGCCGGTTCAGGTACTTCCCCTCCTACCGCTCCTAACAGCACTAGAGGTCTCGAAAGTAATCGACTAGGGCTACATCTAACCATCCCACCCATCGCTTCATCCGAAACCGATTCCGACGACACCATCACAGAGGAGGTACCACAAGTCACCCGAAGTCCAGCGAGTTCGACCATCGTCGAATCGCTAGAAGAAGGCCGTGGCACAGGCTACCGCGGAGCCCCGTTGAGCGCGGGAGGGAACAAGAGAAACTCGACGGTTTTCGTGGATAACAACGAGTCGAATAAGGGTGCAGGCGCGGGGGTGCGATTTTTGCCGGGGTTCGCGGACGATAGATGGGTTGACGAAGAACGGACGAATTCGAGTTATCGTGCGCAGCAGCAGCAGCAGCAGCAAGGATCAGGTCAAGGACAGGGCGTATCGTATTCGCGCGTGGCAGTCCCGCCGCCTGCACCGGAACTACGCCGTGAATACTCGACTTCTCGGTCGATCCTGTCGAGTACCTCGAACGCGGCGACGTATGCTTCGTCTCCGCCTAGAGCTGTCACTGTCCAAGTTATTCCTTCAGCAAACGTTGCTTCTGCGTATCCTGCTGAGCAGACGAGTAATGCACCTCCGACGACGAGAGCTCGACGCGGGTCGCAGGTTAGTTTCGCCCCTCCACCGCCGCAGACGACGATGGGGAGATCTGATCTCAAGAGGCGACCTTCTGACGTTGCGCGAGGAGCAGGTGGTGCGGAGAGTACCGGTGGCTCGCCTGGTACGACGACGCCGCGATCTTCACCATCTCGATCAAACGAGGCGAGGTTAGATACGAGCCCCAGACGACGTACAGAAAGTTCGTTGAATCCCGATTCCTCATCACCCCCCGCTGCCAACCGTCCACCCTCTGCGTACCCACCACCACCACCTTCGAATGGCCCACCACTACCATCGACGAACAGACCTTCAGAACGACGAGCTAGTCCACCGAATGTTAACGTCTTAGCAGGAGGAATGTTCCGTCCGCAGAGCACCACTCCCGAATCATCCTCCTCTGCTTCTTATCGAGTCAACTATCGATCTCAAAGCAATTCTCCACCTGACAACTACCGCGCACCTCCTGCTACGACTTCAACTACAGGTACCTCAGCGGCGGAATCATATCGCCAGGCGCCGTATCGTTCCCAGAGCACGGTTCCTTCGAGTAGCTACCGCTCAACTGGGATGAATGGGGGAACGGGAGAGCTCGGTGGAGGGGGCTATCGCCCACAGTCCACTGTTCCCGGGATTCCGGGTGCTGTTGGTCAGGATGCTGGGATTAGTCAGAGTACTACTTATCGTACTCGGCAGCAGAATCCTGCCACTGTGTACACCTCAGAATTAGGATCGTCGTCTTATCCGCCTCCCCCACAGCAGCAGCAGCAGACGAATGTTTCTTCGTATCCTCCTAGCGGAGTGCAGGATTCGTCTCGGTCGACGAGGGCGAGGGCGAACTCTGGGACTTGGTCGAGGAATGCCTCGTTTGGTTCGACTATTTCCAGCGTGCCACCCCCTCCGCAGCCGGCGATGACGAGTAAAACGCCTAGTCCGCCTTCTCGTCATGCGCAGCCTTCTACCACTGCGCCACTTCCTCCTCCTCCTTCGAGCTATCCAGCGTCGTCAGGCCTGAGTACCACCCCTCCTCGAGATCTTCACAGCACGACTACTTCACGTACTGATTCTGTTCCGAGAGGGGTGTCGTCGAAATATCTCCGACATGTGAGCGTGGTATCGGGGGGCGAAGAATCCGACGCGTCGACGGAGAAAGGTAGTCCGAACGGGAAACCTGTTTTGACTGTGCGGAATCCGTCGCCTCAGTCCGAGACTGGTAGCGAGAGATCTATGTCGCCTGGTCGTACCACTACGAATGCGAGCTCTCACTATCCGACCACCACCACCACTGCGACTGCTACTGTACCGGTTCCGCAGTTACAGAATCAGACGAAATCGCATTATGCCAGTTCGACGTCTCCGCCTACGCATTCTCACACTCACCCCTATGCCCACCCGGGCACTCACGGTCGACGCTCGACATTGCCATACACGAACACTGCACCAAGTGGTCAACAAAGCACTCTGAACGATTACGGACGGCCGAGCCGCACGGCTCAATTACATGCGCTACTTGAACATCCTCCACACCCACATCCACAACGTCGTCTTTCGGATAGCGATCAGCCGAGTTTTTCTTTTAATCTTACTTCTGGTGGAGGGAGGAATAATGCGTCTGTGGCTGCGAGGTGTGTTAGGTGGAATGAGAACTTGATTTGTCCTTCGCCGGTGTTTCCGAATAGGAGGAAAGGGTGGTTTAATCGTCGAGGGTGAGTTCGCGCATTTCCTTCCTCTCTCACATCTACACTTTTTTGATCGCGTATTGTTGGGGCTATTTAGGGATCAACTATGGACGAACGAAGGACAATATAAACCTCCGCAGGTAGGGAACGAATATCCTCCTGATTTGGATGATTACCCGGAGTACGGAGAGGGATGGATGAACGAGAGTGGTGTCAGGATTGATATGACTCATCATCTCATACCGAAGGCTCCGTTGAGGTCTGCTTTGAAGCAGCCGAAAGCGATTTCCTGAGCTGTTGGCTCAGGTTCGTGTATGTGTTTAGGGCGCTGAGGGGAACTGGTTTCCTGGAAGCGTGTCGTTTATCTGATTATTTACTTCGTGCTTTCGCTTTAAAGGGTCCTTTTCGTTGGATTTTTAATGCGATGTATATAATTTGTTTGATGCTCTGGTAATATATGTTGTTTCGTTGTTGGCAAGAAATGGATCAATCACGAATGGTCGCAAGGTCTAAGGAATGATAAGTTGGCGCCCAGGAGGAGAACACTTTATATAGGTGCAGATGATCAGTGTCCGCTCATGAGCACGGGAAGTGAGGCGATTTGTCACAAGTACAAGTGGTACACCTGTGCCTTATACTAGCTCTGCATTCTGTAAAACAAAACTTCCGCGTTTCTTATAATCAAACAGAGGTAACTCCTTACTCTGAGAACCTATATTCGTGTAAATTGAGTCTACTCTCGTACTTTGGACGCCACGCGCTGAGTACCCTGCATACTACTATATGTCCCTTCAGCGCTCCGCCTTTTTGGCAGAAAACGCGAAACTGTCCAAAGACACGCCGCCGGTGACTCGACACATCTTCCGACTGTCGTTCTAGCCCTCCGAGTCTCACTAGCTTTCATGCCTGCCATCAGATCTTCAAAACACTCCGACTCACGAGTGCGATCGCGTTTTAGGACTAGCCGTTATATCTTTGAATGCTCTTAACCCCGTTTTTGAGCGCTTGTCGATGGCTTCACCCCGTGGAACAGGCTGCTAGACTCTGGCTGGCTTGCCGTGGCACCTGCGGCCTCGACATTTACCTTCGTACTCTCTACTTGCACCCTTCCTTTTCTCTCTCTCTCTCCCTTGCCAATGATCCTGTGAGCTAGGAATTGAAGGAGATTCATTCTGTGACTAGATCTTGAAGGAACATCAGTATATCAAATGAAGCTGCATTCCTATCAGAATTCGGGGGTGGAGTACTTATCATCACCTCCACATCAATGTAACGAGAGATTTTGGCTCATATGACTTATGAGCTCATGAGCTTGATGTGTATATCGAATGAGCTAGGTGGGATCATCTCGACTCCGTGGTTTCGGTGAGACTCATTTCAAGGTCATTACATAAAGAAACGAGTTCGCAACTCGTTTCTATAACCTGCGTATATACGAATACACACATACGCAGCATGAGCCACATCCAGTTCGAACCGGAATGTTTCTCTGCTCAATATATATGACATGTTTACGGGGCCGCGATGCGAAGAGCTCTACGAACGGCGCGGAAAAAGAATCAAGTCATCGGATTAGATTCAGATGTACTAGCCTGAATCGTCAACTGGTGCTATTTATACTGTAATGAAGACTGCCATTGGTGTGATGTGATGTCTCCAGAACGTGCTTGATGCAGTGGCTTAGTGTACCTTGAGGGTACGAGTACAATAAAATCTTGGAGCCCAAGATATAAAGAGGGGACTCCTAAGCCCAGAACGTAACAGTAGGACCCCTCCCCAGCTCTTTATGAACTCCCAAGGTCTGGGAATGGCAGATAAAAGTGGATTTACTGTAGGAGACTACGCTCTCATGTCTGAGGCATCCAAAATCGCCAGTTACAGCTGTGGTCTGTTGCTCCTTCTCACCATTATGCTAGATCTGAAGACTCGTGAACCCTGTTTAGTTATTGCAATAACCACTCTAGTCTATGACACTATCCATCTGATTCCTCAAGAGGTAGAGTCCTCTGGACATTTATCTCCCGATCGGGAGTTGAGAGCTTACCCGAAATGTCTAGATGCTGTATATCTACCGGTATGCACTGACAACGGTATTACGTATCCTCACTCATTTCTCAGAGGGTCGTGGTCATGGGTGCAGGCCATATATATCACTGTCAGGCTGCTGGCTTATTTTATTGTAATGTGAGTCTTCCCAGGGTTCTTCAATGGCTATACAGATTGGAAGATGATAGTATGAAATAGCTCAGAACTATACAGTTAGTGGGTTTGTATTTAAATGTTGTGGCTTGCTTTCCGGAATTCTGGTGGAACCTTATAGGTAGCAGCAACAGCTTTTTGACTCGCAAGGTGGCGTATTCTTAGTCTGTGACCTCTTCCTCGGCTAACACTTGCACGCAGTGGTGAGTTCGGAGCCCTTGTAGATCAGTGATCACTACGTCCAAGTAATAAATTATTTATGGAATCGCTTCATAGGTGTGTCGTCGGAGCTGTGGCCATTCAGAATATGTGAGTTTCTATGCACCATATAAATTGGGATGGCTCAGGCAGGTCATCGGCAGCATGCAGTTAATTTTGATGCCAATGGCACTAAAAGTATTGCTTGTCATCCGCCTTCATGCTGCTTGGAACAATAACAGCGCCAGTAAGTCTCCTCCTTGTTCTTTATCACCAATCATCTCACTGATAATGACAATCACTGAGAAGTTTCAGCAATCCTGTATGTTCTCACAGCAGGTGCGTACATGCTCCAGGACAGCTAGTCAGTATTTAGCATCAAGCTTATTCTGGATAACAATGATCCAGCGGAGGCTCTTGTAAGGCATTGTTTTCTGCACTATTTCATGTTAATCAAGTTTACAGGCCGGGATAGTTGCATCTACGCTTCAAATATACTCGGCCGTACCATGGACAATCGAGGAAATGCCCACTGAGGCCTGTTGGACTGGAGGTCCTGGCTCTTCCTCTTCCATCGGGATCATGCTCCAAATGGCAATTTCAATTTTTGAGTAAGCTCATATTGAAACATAAACTATGTAAATCTGATCAATTCCGATAGTGGGATCCAAGCTGGATCGGCTCTCATTGAAAGCATTCTGACCTTTGTGAGATTCATAATGACATATCAACATGTTAGAGCTGCAAGATCTACAATCCACGAGCGCATCTTATATCTCAAGTCCGCTACTCCTCTACTTTATGTCTTTTACCGAGATGGTACTCTCTTCTTTATTCCGTGAGCATGTGGTAGGTTTGCCTTTTGATAGGTATGCTAATCCCAGATATAGTGTTTGGGGTAAGTAATTGCCGTGGTAACAGGGTTCTTGTATTCATTGGTTGCCCATCTAAAGTGTTTACTACTGTGAAAATTATTTCAGAGGTTATGATCCTGCCACAAACAACCGGGTCTTTTGCCTTGATCAAAACCAACGCATGGAGAGTGTAAGTCTGGGTAATGAACATTTCAGCTGTCCTCCCGAAGTTGACAAGTCGTTTTGTAGCTGGCTTTACGTGTTTTATGCCATGAGTGTGCGTAGTCCTTTTTCAGCGCAAGATTTGGTCCCAGATTCAAGCTACCAACTAGGCCACTCATATGATCCTAAATCTTCGTAAAGCGGACTGCAATGGTCTCCTTACGACGTCTTCGAGCACATGGCCCCAGTCTGCACTCTTCCAGATCGCCGCCAGTGGTGTCCCCCTCCAAAAGCTTGTCATCGGAAAGCCCGCCACTTCCGGTGATGCTAGCAATGGTTATATGTCGACCTCTGCTCTTGCCCAATGCGTCGAACAGGCCAAGAGTAAAGGCTGGAGTAAGCACTCACGTTCTACTATCCGTGCTTAAACTAAGGACGATGCCGCAGGTGCGGGAGTTATGGTCTGGGAATTTCCCGATGCATCGGCTTCCTGGATCGAGTCAGTCCGCTCTCTCGCTTTCCCGGAGTGATTGTCATGATGTAACGCACAAAAATGGCTGAGAGGTAAATGGTTTGTTCGATACACTGCATCAAATGGTAAATGGGTAACTACATATTATTGTATTATTTGTATTATTTAAATGGGTCGCATAAAGGAATTTGTCGCTGCGCACTGTGGAAGTGTGAAGAATCATATCAAGTTTTCCCAGACGAGCGCTCATCACTTCAAGGACTCTTGACCATTCTCGGTCGTGTGACACGTGGCTCACACGACCAGAAATAGCTCTTCGGTGTCCTGGCTTTGTTTGCCAATCATCGGCAATATTCATCCAAAGTCAGCTTGGGTACACATCTCACTCGCTCAGCTGACTCATGGAGGGTCGTACATGCTATCTCCCATGTTTGTCTTGCATACCGTGTGTATTGACTTCCCTTATTCTTGAGGTCGAGCGCAAAGTGCCAGTCACGATGGAGTGGAGCAAGAACCTTGGGAGGTAGCATTTGGTACGATCTATTTCTTGCGATATCTGTTTCCTTTCTCACCATGAACATCAGAAACTAATTAGTACCATCTATTAGTAGTCTGTAAGTATACGTGACCAACTAATAACCATGGTGATTGTCATTGCGATATGCCGAACGGATGCCCCCTCAAGTGTTTTATCATCCTTCCCCGATCTAAGACTACTAGCAGGGGTGTTGACAGTTTCAATCGCAACATCTATTGCAAAAGCTTCTATTCTGGGGCCGCATCGATGTTCTCGCAGGCTTTAGTGAATTCAGATAAAGGAACTAGCAATTAGTCCATTCACACAGGTATGGTTCAAACGCTCATTCTGGGTCTCCTTGCTCCCGAACGGCCGACCCGCAACGTGGGTTTAACCGTATCCGAAGTCGGCTGACCCAGAATATGTCTAATCTGACATGTTGACCATTCCAAGCCCATGCGATCCTCGAGGCCCTCTCGTTATCCCGAGAGGTTTTTCTCTAGACGCAGTCCAGACAAAAGTCAAGACATGGGAACCCGCAAAGGCCGACGACTAGTGTGAGCATTCAAACCTTCTTTTTACCGTACTTCGCTCATGGTTCAGTGCTCGCACCATATGTTAAACCGCATGTATTAGCATGGTTGGTCAAATCGCATCTTCCTGAATGAGCAAAATCTGGGGTAAGCTTCTCAGAGGGCCTAATTATACGTCAATCCCGCGGTTTTGCACTCTTTGCTGTTGAGTAGTCTTGCGGTGCTGATGCCGTGTCATCATGAAAGGCACGAAACTCTCGGTCTTCTGTGCATGAGCGCTGGGGCTTGTGTTCTGGACGCCATATGGAACTACCCGGTTTTTCTGACTTCTGGAAACATAACCAGGCGGCCAACGTTGTAAACGAACTCTTTTTCTCTCAAAAATTAGATTAGCGTCTTGGCAAACGAGTATTTAACCGGCCTGAGGAAGACAAAACAACTCGGAAGGTTCTATACCTGACAGCTGGTACTCTCAAGGCAAACGACACTCGACAGCCATGTTCGGATTCAAACGTATTAGCGCCATTCTCGTTGGGCTCTCAAGCCTCTTGGCTACTACCGCTATCCCTCTGGAAGCTCATAACCTCACCGAAACCGCCAGGAGCTTCTTGACGGATCGCGCTAAGAATGCTGTTCCCTCCGCTCCCCGGTTCGTGATTTACAGCGACAAGTTCGTTTCGGGTGAAACTGGGCCCCCTCCAGTCAGCATGGTTAAGGTAAAGTTACGGCCTGCGACGCTTTGATTCCTTGTTCTGATCACACGACCCTTTTTAGGGATATAACGTCTTGTTAGTGGAACTTGTTGTCCTTCTGAAGATTAGAGCTTATCCACGATCTTTAGTGCTCTTTCTTTTCTCTTGACCGAGGGAGCCTTTGACAAGGTCGAGACTTCAGCCTTTCTATTCATGACAAGCTATTTTTGACTATTGTGGCGTCGCACTTTTAGGCCGCAGAATGGACTCAACTCACCGCTGCCCAACGCTCCTCTGTCAAGTCTCAATACGCTGCGGCAGGAATCTCACTAATTGTCTCCCTCTTCGGTGCGACTGATGCACCAACTTCTACTGGTGCTGATCCCATTGCGACTGCAAACACCATGGCGGCCTGGGTGAAGCAATTTAACCTTGACGGTGTCGACGTTGATTACGAAGTAAGTGATCCTGCTGCACATGCTGAACGTGCCGATTGATGTTTGGATGTACGACTATAGGACTTCAATGCTATCAATGCAGGCGACGGGAGGGGAGAGGTAGCTATCTTGTAGCCCTAGTCGGCATGAACTAAACCCGTTCCATCACGCAGCAATGGCTTATCAGCTTCACGAGACAGCTAAGGGCCCAGCTTCCTCAAGGCAGCTTCATTCTTACCCATGCTCGTGAGTCTTTGCACCCCGTACACTACTTGGATATTGAATCCATAGTTACTTATTAGCCGTTGCACCTTGGTACGGTTACTCTGTCATGTTAACGGGGATGTGTGTATTGATCTCTTGAAAAGGTTCTCTCCCAACAAGTTCGGAGGAGGCGCATATCTCACTGTCAACAGCCAAGTTGGAAATTTGATCGATTGGTATAACGTTCAGGTGCGTCTTTCTCCGTACTCGGTCTTCTTTAACGCTAATCCTTCGTCCTAGTTCTACAACCGTAAGCCTCGCACTATTCTCTAAATGTCGGGGTTTAACTCGTTCCGCAGAGGGTACTAACGAATACACTGACTGCAATGGTCTTTTGACAACTTCTTCCAATACCTGGCCGCAGTCCGCCCTTTTCCAGATCGCAGCCAGTGGTGTTCCCCTTTCCAAGCTCGTCATCGGGAAGCCCGCTACCGCCGGTGATGCTAGCAATGGATTTATGTCGACCTCTACTTTGGCATCGTGCGCCCAACAAGCGAAGAATCGAGGCTGGAGTGAGCATTCTCACCCTACTTGTCTTTTATGTGAAACTGATGTGAATGTCGTAGGCGCGGGTGTCATGGTCTGGGAATTCCCTGATGCGGCCGCCTCTTGGATCCAGCAAGTCCGGTCACAGGCTTTCCCAGAGTAATCATCTCCTTGGAAAAACGACAACTAAGCAGTAAATTCGTTGAACGTGTTACATCGAGTTCGTAAGTAGGTAACTACATATTATTGTATTATTTAACACTGTTACGATGGTTCAAAAGAGAGTGCAGCCATTATGGCTCTGGCTAAAAGCGGGGAGGGGTATCAAATGAGCGGCTATGACTCACAAGTCAAAGTTCAGTGTCCCTAAATCGGAAAAGATATCGCAGGAAGCAGAAGGCAAGAGCAAAAGCGGGATTATTCCACTGTTGCAGATGCAAGAACAAGTCCATGAGTATAAGAAGTCCAAGAAACAAAAGAGTCCGTTGTATAATCACGAAGGGGTGATCACAACAAAAGTCCGAAGAAGTGAATCAAACAAGGTAGAAGCGCTGTTGTCATGGAAAAACAAATCAAAATTTCAGCATCGGGTCTCTCGACAAAGTGAGAATCAGAACGCACGACGGCAGATGCGAAGAATCCAGGTTCGTTCCACTGTGAGATATCCCCAACGAAAAAGAGTTCGTTCTGTACAAAGCCAAGCTGATTAGTATCTATGTTCTGCGAGGAGGATTCGGAGGCAGGAAGCTTACCGCGCGGATATCATACGCAATCGTCGTGCTGGGCTTGCTTCCATCAGGATTGTACCACTGAGCTGTTTGGCAAGAAACGAACAGAAGCACTGGTGAGCTCCATGCCATAAAGAATAATATGCCACGGTGGCGTAGGATGGGAATTGTCGGTACGTACGAGTGAGCTCCATCGTCGACGCGTCGAATGACCATATGGCAGATTCATAGTAGTTGCCGTTCACCAGATTTGGGTGACCGTTAGGGGGAGCTAGTAATGCGAAATGAAGTGGGAGTGATAGGTGATTAGCTCTTGAGTGATAGAAATAGAAAACAAGTTACTTACTTTGCGGGACGTTACTAAATTGGACTGAGCTGTTATTGGAGAAGTGTAAGACCTTCGACGCGCGAAAAAACGAGATAGAGACGAGGTACGCGCCTTCTTTCGCCTGAAGCTAAGGATTTCGAGACGGTCCCTGAGGTTGCACCGATATAATGGGGCGATGGGAAGGCTGCGTTCTGCAGGGATCTCTCGGTTAGTCTTTTTATCCTACCAGATTCAGAGTGCAAGGCTTACTGTAGCGATGACATTGTAGAGGTTGGTTACTCCCGACTTGCACACCTTGACTTCCAGTGCTGCACCACTGAAATTAAGCCCACTCCTGCAACGATGATAAGCAGCTGGTAGATTGTTGGAAATCGATAAACAACTTACACTCCGCCATTTTCCCAGTTCCTGACGAAACCAGCTGAATGTCCATCAGATTCATACTTGACCTGTATCTTTCCTTGGTGACTAAAAAGGATGAGCTCCGTACTCCCCCCAAGGCCAGCGAACAAAGCATACCAAGAGGATGATCCAGACGATGGTAATGGTGAGGGAGATGGAGATGGAGAGGTGGGCCAACGTTTGGCCGCTGATCATCGGGTTTAGTATGGAACCACGAGAAAAGCCAGCAGGATATCGCGTACCAAAGACAGATGTAGCCTTTCGAGCTAGTTGATGAGGAGGATTGGGCCCTAGTCCACGAGCCATACGCTTAGCATTGGTCTCGTACACTTGGGTGGGACGAGCCAATGCAGTTCCGATTAGGACATTCATAAGAGCTATCACGGCAAAAAACTTGAAAAACATGATGACTGGGTATGCGGTAGGAGGGGGAAGCAAGGAAAATCGGAGGAGAGGAAGGGGGTGCGTCCGCGCGGTACGCCTTGTAGATTTTATATGGCCGTGATGATACTTTTGTTAGGTTGATATAAAGAAACACTGAGCTATGATTGATCCATCACAGAGACAGGCACGGACAATGACATGCCATAATACACATTGCAGGGTTGAATCAGCCACAAAGAACGGTCCGGCTTACATTGGCCGTCGAAAGCCAAAGCAGTGTAAAAGTGCCTGATAATGTCACTGGACACGCGAAAGGAAGCGTCAATCAGGAAGGTCTTCCACCAATTTTAAACCATTGACCGACCTTTGCTATGCCATCTCAACGTGCTGGGGTGCAACCAGAAAGTCTCTATCTCACGACATACGGGTTCCTACCCTACGCGCTCGAGTATTTTTGTTATGTCTGAATATAGACGATATGTATTTGTTTGAGGGCACCGTTTACCGGTCACGGAATCCGATCGTTGACTGCGGTAAGGCCTAGTCAGTCATGTCTGCGATGCCCTGCAATGCATTTAAATCCAGAAAAGCCGGCAATAATATGAACCATGGCGATAACAAGCCGTGCAGGCCAGAATTCCGTGTCTCACATTCTGTGTCCGCTTTGCGTCAAGCTCGGAGCAATGCAGCGCAAAGGCTGACCGAGACTAGTCAACGGCTTGCAAAAAGGAGAATGTCCGTTTTTTTCAGAGTCGAGGGAAATTGGAGCATTGAAAATGGAGTTTACGGGCCCGATTCAAGCGGCGATGTACTGTGGATAAAATAAAATGATCCGTCAGCGATGATGTAGTGGATTGGGCAGATAAGCCTACGTAGGACGACGTATGAGAGCCATTAATCAATGTGTAGCCTCTTCATGCTATTATCAGCTCTCCACACTTCTCCACCTCAGCGCTTGTCTCATTATTCGTACATCATAAGGACCACCAGGTCTAGGAGTTACTTGAGTCCCCATCTTCCTCATTCCTACTAGACGCCCCCATGTTACGAGTACAGTCACCCTTTTACCGGCCAACACCCGTACCTTCGCCCCGATTTGACAATCCTACTGCCGTACACTTTGGTGCTGGTAGTATAGGATTAGGTTTCATCGGCGTACTCCTGGCCAGAGCGGGCTACCACGTCATTTTTGCCGACATCAACCCCGAGGTCATCACTCACCTCAATGTAGACGCCACTTATACAATCAAGTACCTCGAGCCTCGCCGCTCAAGACCGTTTCATGTTCGCAACATATCAGGTGTTCTCTCCAATATAGAAGAGGGTATTATGCAGCTGGCAGAGGACATCGGCGATAGAGAGATGAAGATCGTTACCACAAGCATCGGATTTGGTGCCCTCAAACAAATCGCTCCGATCATCGCTCGAGGTATCATTATCCGCAGGCAGGAAGGAGCGGGATCTCTTAATATCATTGCTTGTGAGAATGGGAAGGGCGCCAGCGATCTACTCAAAGAATGTGTATATAAGGATTTGGACAAGTCGATGCAGGAATGGGCTGATCGACATGTCGGGTTTGCCAACTGTTCAGTCGACAGGATCGTACCTCAACCTGTCTCTGAGCAAGAGAAACTGCTGAGTGTTGGAGTAGATAAATTCTTCGGTGAGCTATTTCCTCGATGCGCCACAAATTAGTTGGAGCTTATTATCTGTATTTCTTAGAGTGGATTGTCGACATTAAGGCTCTAAAATCTGTCAACCGTTCCGGTCACAAACCTCATCTTGAGCCACCAATCCCAGGAATGATGCTCACCGAGAATCTTCCTGCTTTCCAGGCGCGCAAGCTTTATATCTTCAACTGTGGACATGCCACTACTGCCTATCTCGGCAAAATCTTTCATCGGAAGGTTATCAGCGAAGCCATCAAGGATGACAAGAATATCTTTCCGATAGTAGAAGGCGCGATGAGGGAGAGCGGCGAAGCACTCGTAAAGGAGTACTCCGACACTTTCAAAGAGGACGGTATGGAGGGTTACATTCAGAAGACCATTGGGCGCTTCAAGAACCCGGACGTCGTAGATGACGTCACGAGGGTCGGTCGACAGCCACTCCGCAAATTAGGCAAAGAT
>JANIEX010001121.1:0-13229 GCA_027627405.1 Leucocoprinus birnbaumii | reverse complement strand
CTCGTCCCAACCAATTTATTGGGTTAGAAAGAATCAACTTTACCAAACATCCCTTCCCGGATGTCAAGATAGAAACATTCGGGTCGTGGCGTTAGTTGCTGCAAATTGGACCGTTGACCGTCCAAAKTTCGTATACCCCGTGGATCCTCGCCGTAGGTCCACGTATTTTGGGACCGTCTCGCCAGATGATCGTAATGTCCTCGCGACTAACCGGGTTCGTTCAACCTATGTGCTCAAGCTTAACAGCGGTACTTACTTATCCAATCACAGATTTCGACTGTGTTACAATTCCGAACACGCGACTATGGAATGGAATGGTGCAAGCTGAAGCTAGTTCTTCCCGGAGATGCCCAATTCGATCCGAACAACCCACACAATGAACCAGAGCGCGAGAGAAACTGGTTCTTGGAAGGTGATACGAGTGACCTAGAAGTTTGGGAGCTCGAGTCGTCTCAGTGGATCGACCCACGATATCTTTCGTATAATACTCGTCCTAAACGTCGTGGTCACCTTTTCAGCTTTAGGGTACAGCCCAATACCACCCATGTATCACGGGAGGTACGCTGCCCTGCTGACAAGATCGGAACGTTCGAAATCTTTTGTGTTAGCCCAAACTGCCGTGTTGATATCTGGCAGAATAAGTTACAGCCGCCTATGGGTACGTTTAAGATTTGCTTCGGTTACTCAGAAATTGACTGAATTGTTGTAGGCTTGTTCCTTGAGCAAAGATCCTCTTTATGAGTGAGCTAGACTCTGGCTTATAGAGGGAGATTGAGTATATATGTTACTTGTACCAGCCAGGGACATTATTAAGAAAATGTTACAATGTTGCGCTTAAGGAAGTTTTTAGCTTGAAGCTCGTGATACGTTACCGAAGAGAAGGTGTTGGTGGTGAGTGGGAATGTGGGTACGACAATGATAACGTCTGCAGGGGTAGCATGTTGCGATGGCAAAATGTCAAAATGGTAGGGAATGAGCGGTGGAATGGGGGTAGTGGAGAGCTGGCGCGAGGTCGTTGATAGGCGCCTATCATGCGCCCGATCTCCGGACAAATAAACACCCAAACTCTTCTAAGAAGTTAGTTTGACGTTCCATGCTGACGTTCAAAAGCCAAAGCAGAGGATGAATAGAAGCACAATTGTGATGTCCTTGTACGCGTTCGAGACGCTCCTTCGACTACAAGGAATGGGGAGTGATGATGTGATGATATATGGTAAAGGAATGCTCATTTTCTTGTCGAATATTCCCAGCCACTACATTCCTGTGTTCAAGTGAAGAACATAAATATTTTAGCACAAAGGCAACTGCTGAAGGGCGATTGAGCGTAGATCTGGGCGAGGCGGAGCGTCAACTGAGCGCTGATAAGTACAGGTCAAGAGCAAAGTAACCATCATGAGCATCTGACTTTGGGGCTGAATTCTGATCAATGGTATGGTTGACTGGGTCGAGAGACCTTGGAGCATCAAACTCTACAACAATGATCCACTAGCCAGCAGGAGGAGCCTGTTATCAAGTGAATCGAACAATGATGATCCTAGGTTGGACAACGAGTGATTAGCGCTCCTTTTACTTCATTTCGCGCTCTTTTTACTTCATTTCGCGCTCTAATAAGCCAAGAAGTGATCAGAAAACATCAGTCAAGCATCCATCAAGCAGATGCTTCTTAAGCGTTATTAGCACTTGAGCCTCTAGAATCAGACAGCAGATGCGGCGAGCTCAGATTTACCAGCCATAGAATGCCACATTACATCGACGACATTCCTGGGTAACGATTCAGAAATTAGTGGAAGGAGATTGCGACTTGAACTTGACGGCGGCCTTAGTGAGCGCGGTGCGCCGGAAAGCGGACCGAGCGGAGTTTGGAACAACTGTACAGCTCATGCAACAAGGTTTGGTGTGGCTTTCCTTACGTAATCAGAAACACCGCCGCGCATCCGTTTTCGCGGGTGCACTCATCGACGTTATCCTCAAGACCAAGGTGAGCTTCATTGCTGTCCCGCCGCCGTTCGACCCGCTGATTCATCGCCCTCCCCTTTCCTAGACCCGAACGCACGATGGGTGAGCAAATCTCGTCCCCAAAMYCTCCCAAATTCCGACGATAAACTAATCCACTGTGATCTCCTAGTCAACCTCCGTTCTCAAAAGCGCCTCGCCGCCAGCGTCGCCGGCGTTGGCAAACGCAAAATCTGGCTTGACCCCGCCGAGCAGGCTGAGATTGGCAACGCCAACTCGCGCACACACGTCAAGAAGCTCATCAAGGATGGCCGTGTGATTATCAAGCCCACCACCGTCCATTCTCGTGCTCGCACACAACTCGCTTTGGCTGCCAAGAGGAAGGGAAGGCACACCGGTCCCGGTAAGAGGAAGGGTACCGCTGAGGCTCGTATGCCCACCAAGGTGCAGTGGATGAGGAGACAGAGGGTGCTCCGGAGATTGTTGAGGAAGTACAGGGATGCGGGCAAGATCGATAAGCACCTGTGAGTATTCATCTTGCGTCACTTTTGACGCTGATTGGGTTCTGAAAAATACATCCAGTTACCACTCGCTGTACCAGAAGTCGAAGGGTAACGTTTTCAAGAACAAGCGTGTGTTGATGGAGTTCATTCACAAGGCCAAGGCCGAGAAGAACCGTACCAAGGTTCTCGCTGACCAGATGGAGGCTCGCCGTGTCAAGAACAAGGTGTGTAGTGCTCGATCCTATTATAATGACTCATTTCTTAATCACTATTTCAGGCTGTCCGCGAGCGCCGTGCTGCCCGTATCGCCGAGAAGCGCCAGGCTCTCATCGCTATCGAGCACGAAGATGCCCAGGAGTAAATGCCCTTCGTCGTCGAATAACGTCCTCACTCCGCCCTCCTCGCCTTGCCTGCATTTATCTTTTCCTCGCCGCTTGTCTCTTTTCACACATATCCTCCATATGTACAATCCATGTGCTTTCTGGGAAAGATTATGCACCCATGTCCATGCCCTGACCGCAAACTAATGAAAACGCCTCTGCCCTCAATCAGTGTGCCTGAAATTGCTCGAGGACAAGACCTGACAAGACTCATCGAGGATGCACATGACTCCATCAGAGTCAATAAGAGGATACAGCTATCGTAGTTACTTAGGCTGTGTTCCATTGAGTCATATCCCGAAGATATAAGTACCTATAGCCTGAACTGAGTCGAATTCAAGCCTAGAGCTTCACCTGTGGAGGTTAGTCGCAGTCTGGCTTAAACTAGATTCACAATGGCTAACGCCCTCCCAAGTCATTCACATGGGAATTTGCTCCCTCATATTTTGCAGGAGGAGATCAGTCGAAGCATCCCATGATCCGTTGACGCCAGGTGTCAATGGCTCGGGGATGATACCCAAGCTGAGCATTCTGGATAGAAAGACTAGGGAAGCTCAGAGACGGGATTCGAAAGCTGTGAGATATCCGTGTGGTGGGAAGCATATACGGGGTAATCCTGCTTTGCGGAAATATGAAGGAGATTGGTCTTTTTGAGGGTTTGAGATTCTCGTGCTAAGGAATTCACGGGGAATTGTCCTTTTGAATCATAGTGTAGTCGATTAATTACTAGTAATTTATTGCGCTCCGGTGAAGCTCAGCTGGAGATTATGCACAATCAATTTAACGTCTCGAACTGTCAAACAATGCACAAACAGGCTCTCATCTAAACGACCACCACGTCGGCACCTCTACTATGGACTTGGCTACCCTTAGACAAGGCTCTACAATTACAACGATTCCATACCCGTGGTGCCAACCAGACTTCCCCACTAACTCGTCTCCTACGCTTGGCCTATCGATGCTCAAATCCACTGCGCACTAGCACATTCCGTCAGACAAACCAGACGAGCTTGAATCCGAGGCTCTGACTTGACAGTTGAATGTCGCAACTGGCCATCATGGGGCCGAATCGCGGAGCTGTCTGTTTGACTGTAACTTCGTCTAGCGGAATTACGACAAGAGAACCTGCTCTGGGATTAGTATTATGAGTGAACTGGGGCTCGTGAAATGCTGACAAGTTGATGGCGATTATCCGAGTGGTGATTTAGAAGGCTTGCTAGTGATCTTCATTGCTCGTGGGGTTAAGTTTAAATCATGCTGTAGGATTGACCGGAATTGTGGGTCACAGAGAGAGGCACATGAACTGGCGATGGACGTTGTGGAGCGTTGCATAGACGCGTGATTTGAGTTGCCTCTTTCCGACTCAGAGTCGTCCTCTGTTCGTGGCCAAGACCCGGAAAGTTCTCAATCATTCGTGATCATGGCTTGCTAGAAGAACGGGTACCGAAGCGAAGTGATCTTCAGCTATCAGAAATTCATCGGAAATAGGTATTTTTTGTCTTGGATACATTCCTCAACGATCCCTCAACACCATGATCCTTCGATCGATGTCTTCTAGGCTTTTACTGGGGGTATATCTTGACATTTAAAAGGCTCAACCATGCTGGTGTCCATATACAACGAAGTGATCCGTGATTTCTGCATATCCACGCTATAGCCTTTTTGGCCTATYACGGCTTTCMCGACAGTTTTTCTCGAGTACAAAGGTGCTCTGTTCAAGGTCGATAGAGTCCAGCTCAACAGAGTTCCCAACTACTAGTTCGAACCACTTCTACTACCACATTCTCAGAAATGTATAGCAAACTCTCAGCTCTTCTCGTCTGCTCTCTAGCCGCCATTTCAGCTCTCGCTGCCCCACCTGTTAGGCGGCAAATTCAGCTTGGTGTTAACGTAGGCGGCAGCGGTCATTTCGCTCCTCGCGAGAACTCAGCCACAGGCGAACTCCTCCCAGGAGAATTGGTTCACGGCGGACAAGCGGGCGGTGTCCGTAGCACTGCAGGCCAATTGACTGGCGTTGGCGCCGGTGGTATCGCTGAAGGCACTGGAGGCTCCATCGGGGGTGGCATTGCAGGAAGTGCTGCTGAAAGTGCGATCAGCACCTTCGGAGGCACAGTTGATGAGGTCACCGGGGAAGCTCTTCATGATCATCTCGTTTAGAGGCTCATGAAGTGTTCGTGTGTCAAGGTAAGATTATCGATTATTTTATGAGCGTTCACTAACTAGTCGACCATTCGGCGATAGTCTGAGATCTAGTGATTTGATGCTTGGAGGTCACTGTAGAGCCGTTGTATCCGTACTTGCAGATGTTGCGTTCCAATATACTGCCTATATCCGAGCTAATGTGTACTGCATTCTGAGGCCATAAGAACAAGTCCTGTAGGACTCCATCACAGTTCATCAAGCATTAATCATGTTCCAAGGAATACAATACATACACCGTGTCAAGTAGCGAGGCGGTTGARATTGGTGTCAAATAGTAGTGCTATCTGCATGCTTCTCTTCATTCCAAGTACGTCGACTAATAAGTCACATAACCTCTGATATCAAAGATGCTTCCCTTCGCTATTCATTCAATAGCATCCCGAGCAAAGTTCCAGATGTACCGATCAGGAAAAGGATGCTAGCTTCAATTCTACCCAAGATGATGTCCTATAAAGTTACTGCCATAGATGCCAGTTGAGTATCAGTTAGCAAGTTAGCAAGGAAATACTCTGGCAAGCCTTCCTGGTCACCACTTGGACAAAATTGCCGTCAAAATCGGCATTATGCGCCAGTTCGCTCGTATTCTGATCTCAGAACGGTTCTCTAGTCATCGTGCCATAGGGCTAAAGTCACAGTCAAACTGAAAGTTCCACCATTAAGCTCCTGGATGACGAGTCGCGACGTTGGACAGTCAAGTTGGAGCAGATTCAAATCCATCTGGTTTGTCTAACGGTCGGATGAAGGTGTATAATGCGAGCATCGATAAGCCAAAGATAATAGTCAAGTTAGTAGCGAAGCTCATGAATTTGGCTGGTCGTAGAGGCTTGCCCCAGGAAGGCAAAGCCCAAAGCAGAGGGCCGACGTGATAGTGGTATAGTAGATGAGAGCTGTGCCTTGTTTGTTAGTCCAAGACGCTGAATAGGGTTAGATAACCTCCAGCAGTACAGAGATGCCATTTAATTGACTACATTATGGTGAGCATGTTGACCCCTGGCAAAGAACCCCTCAGGGCGAGACCCACCTCCCCGAGAGAGATGTCAAAAGACCAGTCTCCTTCATAGTTCTGCAAAGCAGGATTACTCCATATATGCTTCTCGCCACGCGGATATCCCAGAGCTTTCAAATCCTGTTTCTGAGCTTCTCTAATCTTTCTATTTAGAGTGCTCTTAGCGCTTGACTTGGGTGTCGTCCGATTAACATCTGTCGTCAACGGATCATCGGACAATTTGACTAATCTCCCGCAAAATATGAGGGAACAAATTCCAATTTCCCATGTGAAAGACTTGGAGGGCGTTAGATACGTTTGATCTGGTCCGAACCAGACCGTGACCTACTTCTGCAGGCGAAGTGCTATGCTTGGGTTCCACTCAGTTCAGGCTACAAGTACTTATGTCTTCGGGAGATGACACGATGGAACACTGCCCAGTTAATTATGATAGCTGTTACCCTCTTATTGACTCTGACGGAGACATGCGCATTCTCGACGAATCTTGACCTCGACCGATTTCAGGCACATTGATTGAGGGCAGAGACATTTTCATTAGTTTAAAGTCTGGGCATGAGCGTGGAAGCATAATTTTTCCCAGAAAGCACATGTACTGTCACCATATGGAGGGCATGTGTGAGAAAAGACAAGCGGCGAGGAAAAGATAAATTCAGGCGAGGCGTGGAGGGCAGAGTGAGGACGTTATGGATTCAACGACAGAGAAAATTTACTCCTGGGCATCTTCGTGCTCGATGGCACTTAGAGCCTAGCGCTTCTCGGAAATACGGGCAGCGTGGCGCTCGCGTACTATTTGGCATCGATTCCAATTGCCTCACTGAAGCTAACACGGTGTGTGTCATATCGTGAAATCATGATTGACGAGCCATAATGAAGGCCTACAGGCTATAGGGCTTGTTCTTACGGCCTCACAATGCGGCCCACATTCACTCGAATATAGGCAGTATATTGCAAAAACAGCATTTACAGCACAGATACAACTTGTGGCTTTACAACGACCTCCAATCGTGCAATCACCGAATCAGATGCTCAGGCTATTGGCAAATGGCCTACTCGTCAGTGACTGCTCATGAAGACATTCTCAATCTCACCTTGACAAACAAACACGAACTAGAGTCTCTAAATGATACCACTGAGAGCGTCTCCGGTAACTCCATCAACTACGCCTCCGACGGTGCTAGTCGCACTCCCAGCGAGACCTCCTGCAAGGCCGCCTCCCAATGGCGCCCCCAGCAGCTCCAGCGAGACCACCGTTGATAATGCCAGTCAAATGGCCTGCAACGTTACCGATACTGTCTGCATGTCCACCGTGACCAGACACTCCTGGGAGGAGTTCACTGATTTCGCGAGTACCAACACCACCGCCGCCTGCATTACCGCCAAGCTGAATCTGCCGTCTGACAGGGGGTGCTGCGAGAGCTGAAACGGCGGCTAGAGAGCAGACGAGAAGAGCTGAGAGTTTGCTGAACATTTCTGAAATGTAGTAATAGAAGTGGTTGGATGAGAGAACTGGTAGTTGAGAACTCTGTTGAGCTGGACCTATCGACCTTGAACTGGGCATCTTTATACTCGAAAGCAACGGTCGTGAAAGTCGTAGTAGGCCAAAAAGGCTATAGCGTGGATATGCAGAAATCACGGATCACTTTGTTGCATATGGACCCCAGCATGCTCGAGCCTTTCAAACGTCGAGATAGACTGCGAGTCAAAGCCTAGAAGTCGTCTTTCGAAGGTCATGATGTTAATGGATTGACTTTTTCGTTGAGGAATGTACTCAAGGTAAAAACAGACAGGCAATCGAGCTTAAGTTTGAGCAAATGATTAGGCCTGCATAATCAAGGAATTGAGATAGTTTTCTTGCGCCAGACAGAGTGCGTTGAACGTCAGGTCGAGCTCACTAGACTTTTGGCCGTAGTCTTGAAGCCTTATGATCTTCAGGGGGCGTAGGCACCCCATCCTCTGGCTCCAGTTTAGCGCTTGGCTGGGAGTGCCTATTTCCGAATTTTTGATAGCTGGAGATCACTTCGCGTTGGTACCTGTTCTTCTAGCAGGCCACAATCACGAATGTCGAGAGCCTTCCGGGTCATGGCCACGAGTAGAGGATGACAAGGCAATTCAAATAACGTCGAGATCAAGCGCCAAATCAGTCTCATCGCTTAGAGAGCGGGAAACAAGGTCACGGTGGACATAGTGATACAATCATATTGTGTTAATGCGTGGGTATAGTATAGTACACGTGCAGGAAGTCGAAGATAATTTAAGCATCTAGCTAAGAGGGAAAGGTGAGTGAAGGCGGCTCTAGTCCTCCAACCAGCCATATGTTTTTAGGAGATCACGGATTTCCACCGTGTCAGGTTTTATCTCTCCGTTCATTGGTGCGAAGCTTTTCTTCATCCGGGCACCGCCCATAGTGAAGATCACGGAGTAGAACAACCCTTCACCCTATTATTGGAAGGTTTATTAGCATCGATGACGGATATCGGCAGTGGAGGTGGCACCGAGGAAAACTTACATCTCGAGTCAGACCCACCCTGGGTGGCGAGCTCGTTACGTTACCGAGACACCAGGTTCCGTTTGTTGTCCGGACCCAGGCTAACTCGCCTCTCTGTCAACACGAGGTCAAGGACAGTTGAGCTCTTTTTGCGTTATCGGACAGTGTGCGCTAGAAATCTTCTTACCTCAAAGGCGTAAGGTCGACTATCGTCAAGATCAGTGAGGTCGTTCGAAAAGTAACTGCTATCGCTGCTTGCATCACTCCATTGTTCAAGTTCTTCTGGAGTGGCTGCGCGCAATGCGAGTTTTTGATAGCCTAAATTGTATTGACTACGAGTAGATCGAGGCTTGCCGGACATGTATTGAGGCATCGTGGGGTACAAGAATGATCGTAATATAAGATTTGAAATTCCGCGGGTATGTCAAGGAGCGGATAGAAACGCCCGTGTTAGTGACGGCTGGTTGGTATGGGAGGAAAGATTGTTGTTCGAGGGGGTGGCTGATGTGGAAGCCCTTTTATATTAAACGGAAGGCTGTGGCAACTAGGTAATACCCGAATTAGATACAATCAATTGTTAATCAAAGAGATGAACAAAAATGGATGGGTGGGTCAACAGCCTTGTAAGTTGCTTATTCAGTCGAGTCATGGCCAATAACTGTGTTCCGGGCCATCGGATAAAGTGGTCTACGAACTGCGGTCAATGCTGTTCCGGGGCTCAAATAATTTCACTGGTGCATAACTCAGTGGCCATGAAAGCACAGCGCGCGCTAAACATATATCAGTATATAGGGTTTCATGCACATGTACAGGCAGTGTAGGGGAAGGATCAATCAATTGATTGATGCCACAATCGATTCGCCATTGATTGTCATTTTGTCTCGGTCTGCGTGGAGGACACATGATTTCACCTTGCTGCCGTAGCATTGTGTCGATGTTTCTCGAACAATGCAGATCCAACGGCATGCGCACTAGTCATATGCAAAAGACAACAACATTTCCTCATAAGAGAACAAAAGCGGTGCCGCGGGTTGACCTCGCTTTGTGTATAGGTGACAGTGCGGGCAAGCCTAGAAAGGAAAGAGAATCACAGGTCAAGATGTTTGTCATCAGCCCATGATCCAAATACCATCACGCACCAGAGCAAGTTGACTTGATTAACGGGCTTGACCTGATCTTTACTACTCTTTCATCATGTCTACAACAAGTTATCTTGACGTGAGTGGTGCATCGTCTTGAAACCTGATGCTCTAACAAGATTTACTCAGCGGGCTGTAGAAATCGTACAGAAAGCCATCGACGAAGACCTAAAGCAGAACTATGCGGAGTCTTACAAGCTCTATCAGAACTCACTTGATTATTTCATGCTAGCGCTCAAGTGTAGGGTCATTTGAAAAACTGTTTCAGGGACGTGTGATAACACATAGCTGTAGATGAGAAGAACGAGAAAGCCAAGGTATTGATTCGGACAAAAGTCAACGAATACCTCACACGCGCGGAAACGCTCAAGACCCACATAACAAATTCATCAGCGCCAAAAGCCAAGAGTCCTATCGGTGTGAATGGGAACGGAACAGCGAAGAAGTGGGTACCCTGTGCCTTCCCTCGGTCCGTTGAATGCGAAAATCCGGGCACTGATATGGATGGTTAGGAAGGAGGATGAGGAGGAAGACGTTGACCCCGAAACGAAGAAACTACGAGCAGGACTCGCTGGAGCAATTCTGTCTGAGAAGCCTAATGTCAAGTGGGACGATGTTGCTGGTCTGGAAGGTGCCAAGGCTTCGCTAAAGGAGGCCGTCATCTTGCCAATCAAATTCCCTCATCTATTCACCGGCAAACGTACACCATGGAAGGGTATTCTACTCTATGGGCCACCAGGGACGGGAAAGTCATATCTTGCAAAGGCAGTCGCAACCGAGGCGAAAAGCACATTCTTCAGTGTCAGCTCTAGTGACCTCGTCAGCAAATGGCAAGGTGACTCTGAGAGGTACGCCCACAGCCCAATCTCGCAGTTCACTAGTCCGCTAACACACCTGGTACGCTGCGCAGACTAGTCAAGAATCTGTTCGAGCTCGCTCGCGAATCGAAACCTGCAATTATCTTCATAGACGAAATCGACTCGCTAGCTGGCACACGTAACGAATCCGAATCCGAGGGCTCACGGAGAATCAAGACGGAATTCCTTGTGCAGATGAACGGTGTTGGACACGACGATACAGGAGTCCTCGTATTAGGCGCAACTAACATTCCTTGGCAACTCGACAATGCCATTAAACGTCGGTCAGTACTATCTCTATTTTTGTTTCCGAAGGGCGCTTGTTATTTCGGAATCCGGGAATCCAAACCGACAAAGTGCTCACCCACACCCAGGTTCGAGAAACGGATATACATCCCGCTCCCAGGACCCGACGCCCGACGTCGGATGTTCGAGATTCACATTGGCAACACACCCTGTCAACTCGAACCCAAGGATTACCGTACACTAGCCGAACGGACCGACGGCTACTCAGGTTCCGATATCTCCATCGTCGTACGAGATGCCCTAATGCAACCAGTCCGCAAAGTGATCAATGCCACACACTTCAAACAAGTCCAAGATGAGGAGGGTAAGACAAAATGGACGCCGTGCTCTCCTGGTGCTCAGGGGGCAAAAGAGATGTCGTGGTCGGATATTGAGAGCGATGAGCTTCTTGAGCCTCCATTGAAGGTTGCGGATTTCTTGAAGAGTTTGGAGAGTACCAAGCCGACGGTTACGGAGGCTGACATTAAGAAGCACGACGACTGGACCAAGGAGTCTGGTGCGTATCTTATCATCTCAGTCTTCCTTAGTTAAAGGCTAATTGAGCTCTACAGGGGCCGAGGGTGCATAGCACTCTTATCGATTGGAAGACGCCTTATATATCTCTTATCCCCTGGTTCTCATTGTATATCAGATATCTTCGTTTCATACACACTTTTTCGCTTTCGCTCAACGACTCTCGGATTTCTGGCAAGAACTATAATATAACTAGAATTCTTTGATTAACGGGATATTGCCATTCTTATGACGGCTGGGTATTAACTATGGGTATACTACAAGTCATGAACGCTTTGAAGCAGGAAGCCAAGATAAGAAACAAACACGCAGCGCGACTTCGTTCCGAAGTCTGGAGATACATACCAGTATTTAACTTTACGTAGAGATAGAGTAACGAGCCAAACAATGAGGGCAGAAAAAGAGAGTGAGTGAGAAAACGTATGAGGTAAAAGTAACGTGTATCGGAGCAGTCGGAGCAGTCGAATTATGCATATACAGAAGTGTGCGTGCTGCATACTGTCGTCATGGAAAAGGGACTAAGTCGAGGGGTGGGTACATGTATATATGTTGACGTGAACGTGGACAGCGACTGTACACCAAAGGGCCAAGACTCCCAAACTGTACACCACCATTCCAAAAAGGCACAACGAACATTCAAAATGAAAGAAGGAAGTAAACTAAATATGGAAACCTAAATGAATGGAAAAGAGCCAATCGAACAATTAAAAGCCTTCAAATCAAGGGAAGCGAGCTGCTATTCAATATTCATCGCTCTCGTCACCACCGCCGAACGCATTCAAACACAAAAAAAGTGTGATGATGATGCTTGGGAAAATGTAATTTGCCGAGACGCGTATACAACATACGATATGAGGTGACAACTGCCCGTTAACGTTATGATTCGATTTTAATAACAGGGAAAATGAAAAAGGAACATTCCCCTTCGTTTCGCGATGAGAAGAGAAGCCCGAAGTTTAAGATAGACACAAAAAGAGAAATGACTAAGTACTTTAATAAACACACAAAAACTCCAAAAAAAAAAGATAATGATGCGAAGGTCTACGGGTGATGAGATTGACATGGATATCGAAGGGTGAAAAGCCAAACCGAAAAAGAACGGAAAATTTTTAACACACTTTGTGGATTCTTTATATGGTACTACTTCAACAGAAATCCGAAAACGGAAGAAGCAAAAGTCMAAGAGAGTAAAGAGACGATAGCAAACAGAGACAGAGACCCAAGAAAGCAGTGTAGTGAGTGTCCCCACTCGAATCGGAGCGCGCAGAGGACCGGAAGGGGCAAAGCTCGCTTCAATTTTCATTTGTGTTGAAACATTCAGCGCGCCAGATACTGAACGTCTGATGAAGGGGTAGAGTCGAAAATTAAGGCGTTTAGGATAAATAGAATAAAACGATTTCATCGAATGCTTGTTTGTATGATTGATTGCGCAGGAGACGTTCCTGGTGCGCCCGAGAATATGATGGAATGAATGATTGGTTGTCGTAGACGGAATGAATGCAGTAGATGTCGATGATGAATGGCTAGGAGACGATGGGGCGTGGCGTGGCGCGAGTCAAAGAAAGGGGGAGACCAATTGTCGGGTAACGTCTAGGAAGCCAGCAAAGGCGAGAGGATGGGGTGGGTTGGCGCTTGGTAGAAGTAATATACAAATACTCAAGCAGAGGCACCAAAAAACACGATGTCCTACGAAAATCACAATCAATAAACAACCATTTCCACAGGCCGAGGAAGCATATACTCACCTCACAGAGGATAAGATCCCCACCAAACAGAAAAACAAAACAAAAGTTCTAGAGATTCAAACTCGACCTCGCCGAATAATAACACTCCTCATCCTCCTCATCCTCTACAAGCGATCTCCTCGGCGAACCCCCCTCATCCT
>JANIEX010001120.1:0-13232 GCA_027627405.1 Leucocoprinus birnbaumii | reverse complement strand
ATGGGCGCTGTTGATGCGTATGGTGGGAGGGTCGTCGATGAGCGGACGAGAAACTCCGCTTCGTCATCGACTCCATCATCCTCAAAATATCACTCTCATTCACAAAACCAATTCTCCCATCATCATGACCACCATCACACCAACCACCACAACCACCATCGTCATAACTCCACCTCACACGACTCTGAAACATACGAAGAAGACGGCGCAGAAACAGAAGTCGGCACCGAAGACGGCTCTTTGGCAGAGTCCAGCACGACCGATGACGAACCTACGATCAGAGCCAATTCCGTTGTGAGTAGAGGAAGGAGAAGAGAAAGCATAGACGAAACGTCCATGTCAGCACCTCCTTCGTCTTTGCAGCAAGGCGGGGAGGAAGACGCTCTCACGCATACAGCCCATGATCGAGACCGAGAAAAGACACCAGAAAATCTGCGGACGAGGAGACGAGTAGTGCTTGGGGAGAGGATGGCTACGAGTCCTTGAGATTTTTTACTTTATCCGATAAGAAAAAGAATTCTCTTTGGACATTTCATCTCATCATCGACACGCACATCGACTTCACTCATCTGCATTTTTTCTGGCTCTTCTTTAAAACAAGTAGATCGTTAGGTTAGTTCTGTAATAAGGGTCTGCGCTGTATTTGTGATTACTCGTATTATACATAGGTAGTGTTTCGATTTCCTTTTACTTGTCTCTCTTTCTCCTTTATGACCGTTTTTCTGTTTTTCTGTGACGATAGCTTACACTAGACATGGTGTGGGGTTAGAAGTTCTTTATATTAGCACATGAAGAAGTTACAATAAGTATACATGCGCACATATGCACACATGTTGAATGGATTTCGGGTGATTCTGATCAAAAATTGATGTGGGCGGTCCGAGATTTGGATCGGTCACACGCAACGCGTCCTCCACCAACTCTCGTCCGGTCCAAGCTTGGGCCTGTTTCTCTGCGTGCGCAAGCCACTCACAATGAACGATGTAATCAGTACGCTCCTCCTTCTCCCTATCTCTAACCCTCATCCTCACTTCTACCAACAGACCCATTTCAAATAACCCACCCGACCTCAATCCAAACGTCACTCCTCGCAACCGCTCTCTTCTCCAAATTCGACCCGTCAGGCCGTTGGATAGCAGCAGGCAAACAAAATGGTAGTGTCGTCATCTGGGACTTGAATACACGCGCTCCTGTGAGAGTGTTGGATGGTCACGTTAGAGCTGTTACTAGTATTGAGTGAGTGCTGCACCTGGCATGAATTGTTTCTTTATTTCAGTACGCTGATGACGTGCGTTTCGTTGCAGCTGGTCGAGGTATGGAAGATACGTGCTTACCTCTTCCAAGGATTGGAACGTTATTGTTTGGGATTTGGCAGAGCGGTTAAGCAGTAGTATGCGACTGAGCGCAGGATGTATACAACGGATGAAAACAGTCCGTTTCGACTCTAGCGTCATGTGTGCTAGCTTTCATCCTCGAAACAGGTACGTACGCCCTGTATTCCTCCTCCTCCGACACACACTCACGGAAAAGTCGAAAAGCAAGATCATACTAGTCCTCTTGTCAACCGGCGAACTATTCATCACAGATCTACGAAGAGAATATAGAGGGAGAGTGGAACTTTGTGATACGTTGTTCCAAGTGAGGGAGAGGGAGTTGCGGGAACGCGAGAATAGAGAGAGGGAGAAGGATAAGTTGGAGGAAGGAGAGGAAGGGGAGACTGTTGGATCGTCTGTTCCGCCGTTACCTATGCGGGAAGCTAAACGGTACGTAGCATATCTCTGCTTAAATGCTCGAGTGTAAACCTAATATGCGTGCAGGTCACCGATTACAGTTGCGAGATTCGATATTTTCGGGGAGATATGTGTTTGCTGGGACTGCCAATGGGATGTTATTAGTGTTCAATACCCGGACGAAAGCTGTGAGTATCAGCTATTTTTCACGCGCGTTGAACGGAAATTAACCCTTGTTGGCTAGATGGTAGGCAGACATAAAATTACTGGAGCTGGTACGATGAAAAGTCTAGATTTCACGCGAAATGGACGGTATGCCTTCTCCCTCCCTTGCCATTCCTCCTCACTGAACACGTTTATTCGCAGACGACTAGTAACAAACTCATCCGATCGTATCCTTCGACAATTCACAATACCCAACTATCAAGCTACCACCTCCACCTCCACCACCTCGTCCTCGTCCTCCCACAACAATAACTCGTCAGGATACTCGACACCAACGCTAGCCACAGCGACTACTGCGCTGAATGTCAACGAACAAGAATTGGAACCTACACATAGGTTTAACGATCCTATCAATAAGACTGCTTGGCACGTTATGGCGTATAGTCCTGATGGAGAGTGGTTAGCTGGCGGTAAGTCCCCCTTGCCCTCCTAATCCTTCAGTAGTTCTGCTTGGCGAGTATCGGGTGGATGTGGGACGCCACTGTCGTCGAGTGCGTACCATAACTTCCGGTATCATCCTTCTTGCCGCAGGCTATACCTTATCCTTTCATCTCGCAGCCCATTCATAATCACTAAAACGCCACCCCACGTTACTTTTAGGCTCAGCGGATCCAGCGACACATAAGATATATATCTGGGATCTGTCGAACGATGGTCAATTCTCAACAGCACTAGATGGTGGAAGAGAGCCCTTAGCTCATATACACGTGCGTGGCATCCGCTGTTGCTGCTTTTTTATAAACCAAAAGACGACACTGACTGAGGAACACTCGTTCATACGCACGCACACATTCGTATGTTACATACGCCCACTCGTTTTCGGGTATCGTAACATTCTGTCAAATTGGGAAAAATGTGTGTTTTATTTTTGTATTCTTTTGTGGATTCGGGTATTGGCGGGGTGCTTCTTCGTTCATGTGGATGCGTGCCTGTCGACTTCGTATAACGTTCGCGGGAACTCAATTCGGGGTGATAACTCCCATTGGGAATTACGCTATTCGTTCGCTTCTTGCTGCTCCTGTGCTGACGTTCGAACGGGCGTGCCACTCGACGAATTGCGCTTGGCGATCCCTCTTGCACACACGCACTCTCTCTATCTCTCTATCTCTCTCGCAATTTGCCGCTGTTTCAACTCCTGGCCTCATTTTCTCGGCAACTCCATATATAAACCACGCACACCACTTATCGTCTGCATGGTTGGCTTACCCCCGAACACGCGAATCGATTAATGACGTCGACGGGCGCTTGGCGCTTGCTCTTTCGCGGGCTGTTCTGCTCCTCGAACGTTGGTGGATATTTTTGTTCAAAATCACTGTTCGTCACGACATGAACCACGGTAATGACGGGACGCACACTACGGGGACGGAAACCGGGAAACAGTGGCATCCAGCTAAATCGCTAATAGCATCTACGACTACGCATGGCAATATTCTCATCTGGCATTGTCCGAAAGCGGAGAGGTGGGGTGCGTTTGCTGGTGGATTTGAAGAGGTGGACGAGAATATTGAGTATGAGGAGAGAGAGGATGAGTTTGATATCGTATGTTTCCCTTTTCATCAGCGGCTTCTTTTTCTTAGAGCTTATGGTGTTATAGGAAGATGAAGAGGTTATTCAGGAGAGGAAGATGAAAGCGGAAGAACAGGAGGTTGATATAGATGATATGGATACTTCACCAGATGAATCACCTATCGTACCCAAGCGATCAGTCAACAATTCTGAGTCATCAACAACAGCAGGCGGAGGAAACGGCACAACGTCAAAATCGTCACCCGCGACGACGACTTCGACTTCAACAACCTCAAACGCCGCACTTCAATCAAAACCAAACTCAAAATCGAATTCTTCTTCCACAACAACAAATCATGTGCCAACGACGAACAATTCGAAAGGCAAGAATGCGCCAGGGAAGATGGTGAAGGCGGTGGATGAGGATGCTGCGTGGGCTGATGAGGATCCAGATGAGGATGTGAAGGGTTGGAAGATGCATATTAGTAAAGGTGTCGCGGAGCTGGCTGAAGAGCTTGGTGTTTGATTTGGCATTTTTCGTTGATTTCTTTTGGGATTTACTTGTTCTGCTTGGTGTATCTGGATTTCTGATTCCCTGATACCTTTTTGTGCTTTGAATGTACTTGCTTGCTTGTATGTTTTTGTACCTGGAGATTTTGTTTCTTGATAAGTATGATGCACGAGACCCCGAGAGGCCATTGTATTCCGGAATTATGGAGATAAGAGATACAAGCATTATTATGATATACAATAGTCGATAGAGTACAAAGATCGAAAGGAGAGAAGTCTGGGTATACAATACTCTATGGAAACAATTATAAAGTGGTAGTCAAGCAACTGGTATTACAATGAATTGGTCGTCTTTCAAGTTGCGGGTATCAAGTGTGTCCTGGTTGTTGTTCTTGATTCTGTTGTCCTTGTTGCCCCTGTTGGCTTTCTTGGCGGCTTTGTCCTACCAGCACCGATGAACCACTTGCATAAGGGCTATACGCTGGCGGAGCGTCGTTAGAAGTGGTCGAATGATTCCTTGAACTCTGAGCCACTGCTTGTCGGGCCTGCCGATTAACGACCGTATTTGAGTTTCCAGCAAGAGCTCCAGGGTTGATTCGCATGCTAAGCTGAGGCTGGTTTCCTTGAGCCTGAGACATAGTCGCGGTCCCACCATTACTAGTCACTTGAGCTTGTTTTTGCTTTTTACGTGGCGCTTTCCTTGTCTCCTCTGACTTTGAAGTATCATTTTCGGAGACCTTCCGCTTCCTGGGATTGGACTGCGAGATTGATGATGGCCCAGGAACTGCGAGGGCACTAGTGGATTGTGCTATTGACGCTTGTGGCCTGGCTTGCGCCATCTGAGATCCTTGTGCCGAGTACGAATGTCGTGCGAGAGGTGAGCTTTGTCGTGGCACGGAAGGAGTTGGCGTGTAGCGAGGGGGAACAGCAAGAAATTGAGATGTAGTTGGACTTGTGGCTGGAGTTGTGGCTGACACTGGAAGGCTCGAGGGAATGAAAACCCCTGGAAATGCCGGTGCCTCATGGATAGGGGTACTTGAAGGACGTGATGGTGTCGGTGAGGGATTTAACAGTTCTGCAGGAGAGATTGTGGTTGGATTCGTGCGTATGGCGACGGGAGCTTGAACAGTATTGTCGGCGGTACCAAATTCTTGACCAAGGTTTTGTAATGAATAAATATCACTGAGCCTACGGTAGCATGACAATGAGGCGGGGAATGAAGAGCTGATTAAAAATAACGCACGCAGCTAGTACTTCGTTGGCGCCCAAATTCCAGTTGGAATCGTCGAGGCTAGAGGTATTTTGAGGACCTGGCGCATCCACGCCTGAGCCAACTATCGGCTCTGGAGCAGCTCGGGCAGGAGAGTACGAATATGGAGGTGGCACAGAAGAAGGTCGCGCTGTGCTATTGGCCAAAATTGCCGCAGGAGTGACGGACCGCTCTGTAGCCAGTGCATGGCCAGTGTTTGAGGGTTGAGGCGTAGCTGAAGCGACTTGACCTGTGGAACTACAAGACGCGCCGGGAAGCTGAGACTCGTTTGATGCGCTACTAGTCGCTGGGGTTGTCGAAGGTTGGGAAAGAGAGCTCGGGCCCGATTGAATTGCTGACGGCAAGTTACGAAGACCATTTGCGCGTCTTTGAGAGGATGTACGAGAAAGCTCCGTCGGCCGTGCATGAGTGGCGGGAGCGCTTGATGTCTGCAAGCCTGCTTGCGGGGGTTGATTCTGAACTGGTTGTTCTGGGGAAGAGGATCCTTGCGGTAGGAGCATTGTTCGGGAGGTCGAGGCTGAAGAGGCATTACTAGGGCTGAGGGTCGTGTTAAGCGACTCAGGCACTGGGTGGTTTAAGTTTGTTGATTCCGCAGCGTTTGTAGTACTAGCCTCCGGGTTGGGTGCTAGGCGTTCTTCTGCGTATCTAGCGCAGAACCTGAAGAACCGTGCAGAAAACCGTCGATGTTTTCGAAACTCTTCAAAAGCTCTTCGTCCTGATGCTGATATCAGCGGCTTGACCAACGAGAACGTAGCCATAATGGAGATTCTGCAGTCCCCGTGTACCCAGACTGGAACTACGAGATTCAACGCCTCCTTCAAACTCAAATCGGCATCTGGACCAAAGTCGAAGTCAAAGGGAGTTCTCGACATAATTTGGGAGCTTCGAGTGTTTGGTGGCGCGGAACAGAAAATTGGGTGGTTTAAGGGCACTCTACATCCTGTTTATATCACGGTTAAGAATAGCGTTATTGCTGTGTAGATTACGATGCCATGAGTCAAAGTCTGGAGAAAATACAACGCTTTTGTGGCGAACAACAAACCGGCACTGTTTTGTTCTTATTTTAGACCTCTATTGTCGTCAGGTCGTGCTTTTCTACTTAGAGATCTCAAAATGCCATGAGAAATAATCTTAGATGTGCATGTCCGCAAGCTTACTCTTCAAGCCTGCCCGAAATTCGTCGAGTTGAACTAGGTTTCAAAAGCTTCAGACCTTGGGGGCTGGTTAAAACCACGAGTCCAAATACCTAGACGCATATTTTCCAAGATACTAGTGAAGCACCGACAAAAATAAGTTATAAACGGGTGGTCCTTTTCATACCCTATGTAGCGCGCACGCTTGAAGTGATGCCTCGGTAAGAACCCGAGGATCGCTGAACCTGTATCACCAACCCAATCGCTCATAGCTCCACCCAAGGACTTGACCAAACTGATCGGCTTTGCACGCCACCCTTTCGTTTCTATCCAACTTTGTGATGGTTTGAACGTCCTCGATCTCCAAGATCGGGAGCTAAAGAAACGAGTTGAATTTGATATTGATAGATGGACAACTCATAAGACTCACGGTAATGTTCTCAACCTGTCTTTCGGCACTTGTGCTCTTTGGAATCAGAAGTGTGTTCCTGGCAACATGCCAGGAATGTATGATCTGATTTGCAGTCACCCCGTATTTCCGAGCCAGGTCATTGATTATTGGATCTTGACGAACTGGGTCCCCACCTTGAAACGAGTTGACAGGCGGCAAAAAAGAAGGAAAGAAAGGAAACGCACCGCCAGGCGCGAAGGCCATGACCTTGATTCCTTTCCCTTCGCAATAGGCAGTCAATTCAGCTTGATTTAGATACGGGTGCAGTCTATGTAGTCAAGAATCATCAGTATTCTCATAAAGAAGGTACCGTAAATTGGAGGTCTGACGTACTCAACCTGGTTGACGGCAGGGACGATTTTGGCGACCTTCCACAGTTCCTCCAAACTAGAGCGCAAGAAGAAATGTGATGTCTCAGCCTTGTCCAAGGTGAAAATTGAAAAGCACACACGTCTTGATTGAGAAGTTGCTAACTCCAATTGACTTGACTTTACCGGTTGTCAAAAGATTCTCCATCTCTTTCCACGAATCGAGGAATGATACGGCCTCTGTGTTCCTGATCGATCCATCCGGATTTCTGGGATACCATCCTGCGCCATCTGAATAGTTGTAAAATGTCATGAGATTGTCGACGAGCTGGACCACTGTAGAGCGCACCTTCTTCCGGACAAGCTTGGGGCCAGTGAATCAAATACTGAGGTAGAAATGACGATAAGGCGGCCGATTATTGCTGTCGCGAGAGAACATACAAGATCGACGTAGTCCATTCCCAAATTCTCAAGGCTCTCATCCAAACTCTCAGCGACACGATGATGCCGCGTCCATCTACAAGTGACTTTCGTCGGTCCTCAAGTTACATATAGGAAACAAGAAGGGACAAGACATACGGGAGCTTCGTGGTGACGAATACCTCTTCTCTTGGAATTCCCGATTCTCGGATCGCTTCCCCTACCGCTTTCTCTGTCTCTGTATAATCGATCAGCATAACAGCAATTCAAGCCGAGTCAGAGCGCTCACTGTACATGAGTGCCGTATCGATATGCCGGTAGCCTGCCTAAAATGAATTGATGTGACATGAGACTGGGTATTTCGCAATTGGAGAGAGGGAGGGCGGTACAAACCTTGAGAGCAGAAGCAATGAATCCCTTGACCAAGACCTGTTCTGCTTCAACGTCGGGGTCTGCCCATGAACCATGACCCATGAGCGGGATCAAATTCCCGTCATTAAGCTTGATGCGGCGTTCAGTAATCATGCCTTCTGGCGGGACCCAGGAAAGTTGAGGTGGTGAGGCGAGAGTGCAATTCAAGTATTCATTCCTCGGATTGACTCTTCTTTTATATGCGATAGTAAGAAACCTCAAGTCAACCGCAAGGGATCTCTTTTAGGCGATCCATTATCGACCAACGATCAATTTCAACATCCCTAGCGATCTTGATCTAATTATCCGTGGGCTATTAGGGACCAGGCCGTTGGTACAAGGAATGAACCGAGTCCAGGGACCAGAACACGTCACGTATAGAGAAATACGTTAGCCCAGACATTGTCGAGTTTCTTGGACTTTGTACGTGTCAATAAGGGGGAGGCGCCATTATATAAGTTGCCGAATATGCTGGAAAGATTCGCTCTGCGCGCTGAACGAGACAAGGTCCTCATCGATTTGTGCTCGAAGTCGAAAACGAATGACAACGACCAGCTCATCACCCACGTCCAAGTGATCATGATCAGAATAGGACAGGCTTCCCTTGAGAGACGTTTATAAGGACTCGAGGCACGGTTGGCAAGGAGCTGAGCGGTCGACAAGGATAAAGTATTTTATTTGGAAGACTGACCAGGCGCAACCAAGACGCAACAAATGCGTAGAGTATATCCGAGATTAATCCGATCTGGCCTTGAACAGCATTGAACACTTCCGAATGCTTCCAAGCTGCTTTTGGACGAATTGAAGCGTACTCACTCTCACCATAGCTCACCGTCCAGGTTGGCCTGTATAGGCTATCACGAGGCAGTCCATTCAATGAGCTCGGGACTCCACCCTACTACACGTTGGGATCTCAACATCTTGTGGTTCTGGGTACAACTTTCTGAGATGTCGAGGCAAGCCTCAACGAAACGAGATATAACTTCGAGCTCAAGTAGCTTACACAAAGAGTCAAGAATTTTGGTTCCAAAGTCCGAGTTTACAGTCTAAACAGTGATTCACGACTCGTTAGCAACCTGGTTTCTAATAGCCTCAACGGTCTCAACCTGAATGTTCAACTGTAAACCCCTAAAGTAGAGCGTTCTAAGCCGGGATAAGGGTCCAACACCGTGCTGGAGAGTCGGAGGAAGAAGAATGTTGTCGGGCTTCGGCATATCCAAGATGGTAATCTCTCCTGAACTTCATGCTCTTGAGCGTTGGTATACCATCAAGGACCTCCCAAAACCCGGGGCAGGCCGACATCTAAAGGCTTGACACCGAAGTCCATACCGATATGCCGTAGCTCACGTAGAGAGGAGAGGAACGGTAGCCAGTATCGCGTGAAAAAATCCAAGCTGGAGACACTGTCGAGGCTATCCGTATACCGACGCGCGTCTTTTCCAAATGAATGCTCTGCTCTGAAGAATGCAAGCGATGGAAACTCGAAGTGCTTCATCAGCACGGTATCCCAGCTCTTCAAGCCAAAGCCCTAGGTAAGCATTTGAAGCTTCATAAGAACTGTTCGTTTTGTGGCGTCGGTTCTAGCTGGATAGGTGGGATCTATTCCATGGAAATCCGTGAGGTTTGGGCAGCCAACGAGCATGGCTAGTGAGGGTGCTGGGAGAAACAAGCCAGGCCCGCACAAATGGACATGGATCTCCCCCAACACCATTGGTCAAAATAAATTACCCAGTTTTATGGGCTAGAATATCTATTATCCAGCCGAATAAGATTAACAAAGTAGATGACAGTCTAGATTTTTCCAATGAAAAGGTTTCCGATGATTTCTCGTGCAGTAATCCGGACGGTGTGATAGAATGTCGGGATATCCAACGTCGATGATAGGGTATCAGCAAAGCCGAAGGGCAACATCAAAGGGATCCATCCTGGTGGGAAAGAGGCTGTCAATATCCAAAAAAAAGACACTCGAGAAGGGGGGCAACACACCTCGAGCATATTCCAAAGCAAAGCACCCTTCGTGCATCTTGTATTGCTTAGCAGTTCCTCGAGGTAGGTGGTGCACACTACCAGGGGGATACCTCTCCATCTCCAAGCTTCCCGGCCTGAAAGCCCACTGTTCCCCAACCAAGATGTTGAAGTAGTCGTCTGCGGTGTGCAGCCCGGTATGACCCTCAGTGCCCAAAGGAGTACCGAAGATGATCAAGTACTCAGTTATGCTGGCGTGGATGATGTACATTGCGCCCATAGCGCCACCAGCGTTATTGAAGACCCATTCAGAAGAATTGGTATTGATCCACGGAGAATGGGTCACAGAGAGCGTGTTGACAATATGGTCAACCATGCCCTGAGTGTTGTTTGGGCCCGCGACCGCGATGGCTTCTTGTGCAAGCTGGTGAAGGGCGGTATGATCGAAGACATACCACCGCTCCTAGAAGGACGAGTTGAGTGTGCTTTTTCTTTTTCATACGGCTTCAAGAAACTCACCTTGATTGTGTCTAGCCATCCGCAGAATGCGAAAAAGAGTGCCACCGCCACTATCCTTGTCGCCCATTTCACCAAGAAGTTGTCCTGTTGTTGAGGTGCATGCTTAGCTGCACCATTCGTTTTTGAGTGTGACCCAAGGTCTGCCCTTGCCATCGTGTCCTCGCGTCAAAGTCGTCGCCGAGCGGTTGTTTTCGAGAAAGTTCGTGCCAAGGACGTGAAGCAAGCTCAGGGTTTAATACGTAGTCCAGGATTTGTTTAAATAACGGGCGAGATTTGTCCTCGTACGACTTCAGAGCATTTCCCATTGATTTCCCATCAAATTCTATTTATGTCGTGTGCGTTACCGTCACAGCCAGCGACGCGACTTGTCACTTGGCACGTGCAAGCCAATTTAGGGACGACACGAGCGCTCGCCGCCAGCACTTGACGGGTTTTCAGTTCACTTTCTGCATCGCTTGGATCTGCATTTTACTATTACGCGAAAACGAGGAGTCTAGGAATACCATTGGCAAATATTATTATTCGSTAAATATCGAAAAAAAAATCAGCCTAGACATTACCTAGACACAAAACCCAGAAGCTGCCCAGAAGAAGAGAACAAGTGCAATAGCGAAAATAAGAGAAATTTTAAGCACATTTACAAGACCTTATCAAAGGCGACTTCCTTCTGAAGCCTTTTGACTTCATCAACGAGCAATCCAACCTTCACTTTGCCCAAAGTAACGTCCAAAACAGTACTCCCGTCATCCAGCCGACCAGCAATGAAGGCCGAGTTCGTCAACAAGAGTTCGTTCGGGGTAATCTGGTATCTGTATCCACACACAGTTCTTTCCGCACCGATGGCACTCCAATCGCTCTCCAGTATCCGCGACGCTGATACATTTGAGACGAAGAAGTTCTCATGGGCATGCGGGCTACCGAGAAAAGTCGTCACCGACTGAGTAGCGAGTTTGTACGCCTGTCCAACGTGGTTGAGGGAATAGGAGGTGCGCGCAGTGTGAAGAATGTACGTCAACTCAGAGAGAGCTATGGCCTGTAGATCCGAGACTTTGAAGAGAGGGTATGGGAGAGGGATGAATGCGTTATGAGGGTACTGGTCGATTGGTTGGTCGGATGAAGGTATTAGATGCCTGAAGGATGCGAGATTTCCGCAGTTTATAATGGTGTCCGGCGAAGTCCCATTTGAATAAATTGTCTGTCGCAAGACCATGTCAACCCCGTCAAGCATTGTAGTTGTGAACACGAACCTTCATCAACCAAGCCACCAAAACATCACCGGTAGTGATCCCCTCAGAGGTCTGCCTCCACTTTCTGATCTCACTCCTGACGCTCTCGACTAGCAACGTCAACGCAGCCTTCGGTAGAAGAATAATCTGCCTCTGAGCGCCTCTCCACCACTTTTCTCTTGTGTGCCAAGCAGCGAGTTTGACAGCACCACCGAGGCCAAGGACTGACATCCCAGAATAATCATTGCTTCCGTGCTGATTTTCTTGCATCCGAACCTCCTCTTCAACACACTCCTTGACAGGATTTGTATTGACCTTGGGATACTCCAGCGGCAGAGGTGGCACAGCCCATTCCTTCCCGGTTATTTCCGCAACAAGAGCACACATAACGAGTGCAGCACCTCCACCGTCGAACATGCCATGCGACCTCGAGAAACCAATACAGGTATAGTCTTGTGCAGGCCCATTCACCATACCAGCGGGGAAGTAGGTCAGGTGCCAGCATGTCAACGGTTGGTTTGGATTCTCCCATAACGTAAATCGCCTTGGTGTGGAAGGATGTATGAAGATATTCGGAGGAAAGGATGGTGAAGGTGAGGTCAATGGTATCGGAACGTAATTCGTGAGGGGTTGCTCGGCGACCGTTGTTGTCAAGGAGAAAGTAGGGTATTCAGCTTGTGAAGGCAGAGCACCCAGAGGAATCCTTAAGTACCATTCAGTCTTCTGGTTAGTGTTCGGCTATGAGGTTATAGGATGAGTTGATTCATCAAGGAAGAAGATAAGATGTATAGCACACCTCGCCGACTTTTTGTGAAACTAGTCGTCCAGCCAGCATTCGCCATTTTTCCGTCACTCGGGTGAGTGCTTCCGCAAGCGCTGTACTGTTGAGGGTACCCTCAACAAGCCAGCCTGTTACGAAGGTGGTCCGTTCATAAAGGACATCAAGAGCACTGAGCGGGTACAATCCAAACTTTGATGCCGAGACGGCTTCTTCGTTGGCTACTACATCCATATGGACCATATGTGCTACGGGTGCAGTAGGACTGTGAGAGAGTTACCGATGGGATCAGAGTAGGCGGTATGATTTCGAGGTTTGTGGGGAACAGGGGAAACGAGACAAAAATGTGCAGACTCATGCGAAATTAACATATATTGCCAGGTACAACATTGAATGGGAGGATTTTACGTTTAGTACAGCATCGATTCCCGACCCATTCTCACGACGATCTATGCGCAAATCTAGCGCTCTCATTTCTTCAAAATATGGGAACCTTACTCATAGGCTCGTCAGCATACTCAAGAAGACGATTTGTGTGCCAGAGCACAATTACCGAATGCCGATCGATGCAGAAATAGATCATTACAATCTCATGTGAAAAAACCGGCATTAATCCTTCTTTCGACTTACTCTTCGCTCGGCCTTGCGGACTTACAAGCAGACACAAGCCTTCGGCATCACAGCCGAGCTCGCAACTGTCGTCTGAAAGACGCCACTTGAATTCTGCTAAGGAACGGTTTCTACAAGTCACCACTGAACCGTTTCAATTTCCACCTTAGT
>JANIEX010000112.1:27292-59427 GCA_027627405.1 Leucocoprinus birnbaumii | reverse complement strand
CCAACGTGGGATAGACGCCCACAAATCCTTCTTGTCATCCTCAACAACTCTGAGTTGGAAGAGACTCAGCTTCATATCTGACAGCGGTTTCTCGTAGTCAAATGCTTCATGGAGGCTCATAGAGATTCCATGACCCGGCTTCCGGTTCAGTGTACGGATGGTCTAGTCGTACTTTGATTGGTCATGTGGCACCAAACCAATACTCCAACGCATCCTGGATCGGTGGAAGGCAATCAGGCTCACACCAGTCGGATTTTGGCCCTACAACTGGAGTTGCAAAAATTCAGGAAGTCACGGCGAAGGAGGTGAAAATAGTGGAGGGATGGACTTGAAGTTCATTGATGGATACCTCTCTAGTTGTGTGTTATCAAAGTCAGTTTAATATCCCCTTGTTGAGCTGATAATACCTCAATTGAAGTATGTTCGGACCCTGAAAAAAAGTTAGCAGTTCCGCAGTTCGAAGGTGCTGAATACGCAAGAATGGATTGCAATGTGAGTACTTCGCCATAGTGATACGGGTCATCATCTCTAGCTGGGCATCAAGACGGTGCTTCTCTTTCACAATGGTCATGGGACTTGACTCCACTGAGCCATAAATAATCTATTATTTCAGTCCCATCTGTGCGCAGCCGCTTTATCTGGTCCGCAAAAGAGTCATGTGGAATCTTAGGATGATCCTGCTAATCTCTCGTCAACGCCTCATCCCCGATATGTTCCTATCCATGCAATATATTATCACAATCTCACCAGCTGAGCCATTGTTTCTGCGCCTTGGTTACAATGAGAGCAAGAATCATTACCTCTTTGCCATCTGGTGACTGAGCGACAGATTATCAGGCGAGGTCCACAATATGATCATTCAGAAGAATCAAATACAAGATGGGAATTGCACCGCTGGTAATTCTGGACACTCAATTTTTCTCACCATCAATGTCCAAGTTAGTACTCCCGAAATTTCTACCACCGATCTAATGAGCTTCCGAAGCAATAATCACTCTGAACCAGTGTTTTCCGGTGCAGTATACACGTGAACGAGAATAAAGTATTATTCTCGCTCATTAACGAAGCCCAGGTTGATTGATTTAGGCTACCGCCGGGGCAGGGTAAATTGATATAGCGCCCTGAGCAGAATCACACAGAAGCCCGCGAACACGCTAGTTGCCAAAGGTCAGGACGGTCAGAGTGCCTTGTGAAACGATTCGTTGACCAATATTAATTGATCATCGAGTCCCTTTGATTATCGTTTCCAAGGAGTTATCATGGAACCAATATCAATCATAGATGGAACTGATGATTGTTGACATTTTCTGGTTTAATGGATACCGTCAACCACCTGGGTATGTTCTCTGGTTGTGTCATGATGTCAATACAGATGCTCTGACTATAATCGATTGATTATTGAAACAGAGAAGCGGTTTTGGAGTTCTCTCACAATCACAGTTTTAAAGTCAGTGGTCTTGACTGAAATTTACACCCCTTATGATGACCATACTCGAAAATCCCTCTGGCTCACTCCCCCATCCCGATTCCATCAGTCTCAACAAAAAGACCATCCACTCAACATCCAAAGCTTCGCTATCTCTCGATCGACATAAGCGCAAATTATATAGTTGCGGGTTGGCATTTATTTTACTCGAAATCATCTTCCTCATATTTGCATACTATACCCTCCTTCACCCCATTCCACTCCAAAACAACACCCGGGATGAAATCACATTGCTTTTGTCACTCACAGTGACATTGACGGAGTTCAAAGCAGGAATCACAGCTGCGGCAGTTGTTTGGCATACCGTTGCATGTTTCTTCATCAAGGATGTCATTGCAGCAGTGTGTAGCGCCGAGTTTATGACACAATTTCGACGATCGGGTGCTTTGGAACCCGGGAAGTCAGATCGAGTATCTACAGTGACTAGTGGGATCTTTGACAGCATATCTCACTTTCTTGAGAATTCTGCGTCTAGAGAGTTCCGTCTCGCGTTCGTAATCACGCTTGTGCTGATGGTGGTCGGACCATTGGGCTCCGGCACGGTCACGACGGGAAGTCTTCCCTCGAACGTCAAGATATCGATTTCTATCGCAAATGTGACGAGCTTCGACCATGATGTTGGGCCGGCTTATAACGACCTCGTGATGAAGGCAAATTCCATCTTGCGCCTTGATGGATCGGGCAATGCCTTGTTTGGGTACAAAATGAGCTCCGGCGACGGCACGGACAGTGTCCTCATACCGTGGCCAAACATGGATCTTGACGGCCTACCCGATCAAAGTCACATCGTCTACAAAAGCGACATCGTGCGTTTTCACTATCAATGTTCTTGGGTGCCTCTCTTGTCCGATTTCTCCACATACCCCAATCTGTCAAACACAATCTCGATGGACGACGAGCTCAGGCTTATGTTTCAATCTACAAACTACGACCAGTATACATATACTACTTCCGAACAGATATATAGTGGATCACGATGTGGTATGTCCGGTGATATGTGGCATATATATTTCAAGAAATGAGCTGATCTTGGGATGGCAGGCATTGTGCAATTAGACCTGAGGGTATGGTCAGCTGTCCACCCAGAGATGCCGAGTCATCGAATGGCATTCTTGTTCTACAACACCAATTATCTCGGACCCCATGGGGATGTCGTTATCACAATTACTCCCCCTACTCTACCAAGTAATATGTCCCTTTCCAAGGTGCACGAATCCTTTTCTGTGACATTTCAAACTTCACCTGCAGATGTACCGATAGGCATGGATTTCGCCATCCTGGATTGCGATCCACAAGACTCTGTTGTGCCAGGAGAGGTGACGGTGACAAACAACAGTCTTGTTGCGCGGCAATTGCCTGCGGCGGCAAATGAATCAGCTATGATCGGCAATTTTCTTTCAAGATGGAAGAATGATACATTGCCCTCTTGGGGGTTCTCTCTTGCTTTCCAGGACGAAGAAACTGCTTTCAAGACAGGATCTCCCACTCAGGTTCTCCAAGACTTATTTCTTCGCACCAGGAGAGAACCCAGCATGGTCGAAGGGTACGGATTTATGACCGGAGCCGAGCTGGAACCACTCTCCTTGGACGAGATCAATAGAAATATGGATCGGTATGCACAATCTGCTTCAAAGGCATTCCTTGACGGGTCTCGCGTTGCTGAACTCGGGAACGTCATAGAAAAGCTGTACATAAATCAAACTGGCGAGATCTTTTTCCGGTAGCGGCTCTTGTCGCAAGCAAACATTTTCTGATTTCTTTTACGGTGGTCATAATGCTGATCGCAGTGATATTTACAATACTATCATGGACAATTAGAGAGAATGAGCTCAGGCCTTTTGATTTGAGGTGTCTAATTGATGTATTAGGTAAAAAGTAGATAAGCGGGCTTAAAATCCATTTACGACGAGCGGGACCACTTGGCGTGCTCATCTGCATACTACACCCAAATTTCCTAGGTCTGACTGCCCTGCGGGAAGGGAAACCCATAGGTCGCCACCATCAGTGATTGACCTCCGGACCGGTCCGTCTAGCACGTGCCCATGGATCATTTTTCGCGTGACGCGAACATTGCCCGAGTCCGACGAGCCTCCAACCTCCTCTATTCATACCCTTCGAGTAGCCACAGATTAACTTCGATATTGCTTACAGAATCCCAAGGCTCGTACGGCTATACCACCTCATCTGCCGAGCAAACGCTCTCCTATAATTCTTACTGGTGGTGCTAATAGGGGCACTCAGCCTTATCGCAGCTCGCCAAGAAGACCACGGGTCCAAGGATCATACCGATAGTCCCAAACCAAATTCGTCGAGGCCGCTGCGCGAGGCGACTCTACGCATACTCGACTCGGATATCATCGATTCTATTATCAAACACTTAGGCTATTCGTGATATGAAAGTCCTGCACTCCGATTAAGCTTAGGATTAACTTCATTCTCACTCGATACAGATTAGCCACGATACCTTCTACATGTACCTCTGCCACATGGAGATACGCTATCAGCAACAACGTAACGTCTAATATGGAGTTTGAGGATTTCGGGCCAACGGGACGTAACTCGCTTCCAGCACGGCTTCCTGCGAGCTGACATCCGAGCACTGCTTCTCGGGCTTTTCACTCGACGCAATGCCTCAGCACTCAGCCCTTCAAAGACCTACCCATAAGTTTCTCTCTGACGTCCCTCCCCCTTCTCGCGTCATGAAAGATCCTACCGCGCATCGATCAGCCATCCGCCACGCAGACGAAGCCCTTCTGGCAGAGCTCGGATATAAGCAAGAGTTCAAAAGGGAATTTAAGCCCCTCGAGGTGAGCCATTTCATGACCCCAAACAAAGCTCGTCGAAACCTTGCCCTAGGTATTTGGAATAGCATTCTCGATCATCGGTCTAGTGCCTTCAATTGCCTCGGTGCTGTTCTACTCGATTCCCAATGGTGGAGGACCTGCTATGGTCTGGGGTGTCAGTTCCTACGTTATATCTGCTCGAGTGCCAAGCTCAAGTAGTTACAGTGGCTTATCGCCTGTACCCTCATTCTCACCGTCGGTATGTCGATGGCAGAGTTAGGATCAGCAGCGCCCACGTCGGGAGGTGTAAGCAGGGAGTCTCTCCTTTGATGATCAAGACTCACTTCTCGCGCTCCAGCTTTATTTCTGGACTTACACGTTGGCCTCAGAGCGATGGCGGAACCTTCTGTGTTGGATAGTAGGTTGTACGTGTTTATCTATACGCTCTCAAAGAAACCTTATACTGAGGGCGTTATCAGACGCTAATACAGTCGCATCAATCGCTTCCGTAGCTTCCATCGACTGGGGAGCAGCAGTGCAAGTAATGGCGGCAGTCGATATTGGTACCGATGGTGCTTTCCAGGATACGAAGGCGAGACTATTGTACGGGTTTATGCTCTGATGCAATCGTGATCGAACTGAGCCTTGACTTATCACAGCGGGGTGTATGCAGCTATCGTGGTCAGTCACGCCATCGTGTGTTGTCTCGGGACTCGAGTCCTGGCTCGGCTGCAGAACGTAATTATTGTATTCAATATCCTGTGTGTATCCTCCAGGTCAACCCACTTTAATATGCTTAAATGTCCCAGATTCTGTATCGTGGTGATTATAGCCCTTCCGATTGCTACGCCTAAAGAGTTCAAGAACACGGCGAAGTTTGCACTCTGGGATTTCAAGAATTGTGCGTCTGTTCATCGTTGCCCTCCCCAGTATCTTGACTCTCTCCAGTGAACGGATGGTCCAACGGTTTTGCTTTCCTCCTTAGCTTCCTCGCACCCACGTGGTCTGTTGGTAACTCCTTTCTTTTTCGAAGTCAGCTGCTATCGAACTTACATGACGAAGGTTCATTTGATTCCAGTGTTCATATCAGCGAAGAAGCTTCTAATGCCGCAACTGCAGTCCCATGGGCCATTGTTTGGGCAATAACTATCGGAGGTGTCTTGGGGTGGGGTACGCTGCTTTTAGCTGTCCACAGAAACCATTCTCAAAAGATCGATTTGTAGCCATCAACGTTGCATTGGCATTCTGCATGGGAACGGACCTTGAGGCTTTGAGTAATAGTCGACAGCCAATGGCGCATATATTTTCAAATAGCTTTGGTCAGAAGGGTGCTCTAGGCTTGTGGGTTCTGGTTGTCATGGTTCAGTGCGTACGCCCTCGTCGCTATCGCTGATGCGGCAGGGCTCATAAGTTTGGATCAGGTATTTCATGGGCTCAAGCATGGTAAGCTCCGAAAACGATTGGATCGAAAGTGCATTTATGAAGGCGTCTTCAGCTCTTAGCCGCTAGCAGGCAAACATTCGCATTCAGTCGGGATGGAGGTATGTCCAACTTCGATATTACGAGTCATTTCGACTTACTTCAATAGCCCTCCCCTTCTCCAAGTGGCTATACAAAATGAACCCCTCCACGAAAACCCCGGTGAACGTTGTCTGGTTTGACGCTATAGGTGCACTCTTACTAGGTCTTCTGGTGTTCGCCGGGGATCAGGCGACGAACGCCATCTTCGCTATGTCAATTACCGCTTCGTATATCGCGTACGCCATTCCCGTCGTCGTTCGGTATACTGGAGGACAGGAATTGAAACCTGGACCTTTTAATCTTGGGATATTCGTACGTCACTGCTACTAGTACTAGTCCTTGGGATATTAATATAGACATTTACTGTTTATCCAGAGTCTTCCGATTGCCATCACTTCGGTGATATTCATGGCTTTCATTGGGATAATCACCCTTTTCCCCACGACACCGTCGACCAACGCCGCGGAGATGAACTATAACATCGTCGTTGTGGGTGGCGTTCTAGGCCTTTCGGTGCTGTGGTACTACTTTCCGAAATACGGTGGCGTTCATTGGTTCAAGGGTCCTGTGCGNAATNTTGAAAGTCGTCGCGCGGGAGACCCTTCACATTCGGTGATGAATCTAGCGAAGAAAACCTACCGTGGACCAGATTAAACGCGGGTTATTGGTAGAGCAGATAGTTTGATTCTACGAAAAGAATGGCAACCCCTGGTTATGAGGGCTCTACAACCCAATCAGTGATTGCCCCATAGTGATACCGTACTAGTCCTCTAGCATCGATTCATCCAAGTCAGAATCAGAATCCGAATGTTAAGAGATTGTACATTGAGAGGGTAGAGTTGGCGATGCATACGTGTATTATGTTAGACATTAGGCGTGGTTGGCAAACACTAGTACACATTTTCTTCGTCCTAAACCAATCATGTCCCAGATCGGTCCGGCCCATTATCTCATATCCCTATGTACCCTCGCGCAAGATTGCCGCCAGTCTCTCGGAACTGCAACGAGAATCGGCGCGTCAAATTCCAAGTTCAACATTGAGACAACCAAAGTGATTCACGGGATTTTGACATTTTCTCCTGCTCCAGACGCCGTGGCAGTAGAGTTTCTGAATGAATTGGAGAAGGTCAAGGGCATCCCATCTCTAGGTCAGTGGTTGCTTTGGGATCTTCTAGGTCTTTGTTGACTTTCAGTGCTAAAAGTTGCACCAGTCCGGTGTCGTGTGTCTCGGCTTGACTCCTTGACCTGGGCTGCTGCGATTATCTATCTACTATCCAGTAAATTAACGAAAGAACAGGGCCTTCAAGAACTTGAACCACTCTCCAACCTCGCAACCGAGATGTTAACTTATCTTCTGATCGCTAGTATGGCCTTCCTCTATTGGTTCGGTTCATGCCTGCAGCTCACTGGCGCAGCTAGGAATCCGGGAGGCAAGAAGACGCCTCAAGATACGGCACATTCAACCCCTGATACCTATCACTCGTGCGAGATGCAATATTTATTGGAGGACTCGGTTACCAAGAAGAGCCAATCAGCATTAAAGCAGTTAGTGAGTTTCTTTGTCTAGGTATGCGAGCAGCTAACGTATGTTTTATTAGCTCCTCCGGCGCGATGGATTTATTTGTCCTTTTACAGGCAATCCTTTCAAACCGCCGCGTCGTGTAGTTCCTCGGGCCTCGCATATACTTCCATTTTCATTTGGCGACAAGGTTCGTCTATTGCGTGGTGGTTCGTTGCGGCTCACCCTCATATTCTCTTGGTGTCTAACAGCCCCTCACGCTGCGCGCACTCGAGATCTTTACGGGACGGGTGCTGGCCGATCAAGTGCGCAACATGATCAACCACCCATGCAATGCGTTCAATGCAGAATCGAATGCCCATGAAAGTTATGATAACCTGGCATGGGGCATTGAAGCTGTGAACGAGGACAATCAGGTGAATATTACCTTGGAACAAGGTTCCCGAGAACTGACTCTTCCACAGTGGAAATACTATTTCCGTGAAATTCGCCCCGATGAAATATCAAGCACCATTACGCTCAGAGAAGGACAGGAGATCATTTTCGGCCTTGGGAACGCTAATGGCGAGGCGATTGACAGACCCAACCCTGAGTACTGTAACATCAAGCTCGCTCTTGGTCGCGCAGTGCATGCTTGTGGAGTGGCTGATATAATTGCTGAAATGGACTGGGACATCGATGACGACGAGGCGATTGTCAACCTCCCCGTTTACTTCGGTGGTCCTTTTATTCCCGATGACATTCTTTTCCGTAGGTTGGAAAATCGACTCCTGTCTTAGTACCCACTGTAACCTTGTTCCGAATATTTATTTCTGCAGCCTAAATCTCAGGCTTGCTCACCCAGTCTGTTCTGGTGCGTTGCCAGAATTCAGCAGACGCAATTGTGTATGGATAACACCCATTGCTTAGGTCCAAGCAACTAGGAAAACTACCCAAGGACTGTCATGTTCGGTGGCAATTTGCGAATCTTCAAGTCTATGGTGTATTTGCTGGTGATTTTTCAAGTAGTGGGGAATTTTCACAATTTGCTAGTGCACTGCAACACCTCAGATAAAAGCGGATCCCGGCTTGAGAGTCGATTGCTAGACAAGGTACCGGTGAGATCTAGGAGGTTCAGGAATTCTCTCGAATGGTCTTTGGAATCTGAAAGCTGCAGCTCTCAACTAATTAAGCTCACAAAACATCGCGGTCCTGACATTGTCAGTATCATATCAATATTGCCGACTAGTCAATGCCTATTGCCTTGCAGACGCAGTGCATACACTCTGAGTCAATCTCTCGTAAGTCATCCCTGTGTGAGCTCAAAGACCAGTGCAGCTTTTCTGAATTGCCGAATAAATTCTATAAACCGTACTGCCACATACATACACTCATTCCACAAGGAGGCGATGACCACGAGAACGAGCTGTTGACCGGGGCTAATCTCAGTCTGCCGCCGGTTTCCATACAATTCATCTGTGATCAACCATCAACATTGCACCGGTGAGCTGACGCGCCGTCTGTTGTCGAATCAATTAGTAGAATACGGCCCAGATTGATGGCTGGAGGGTATGTCGGGTAGTGTCAACGCCCCCTCAAGATAAGGAAGTCACTATTATAGACGCTGCCAGAGAGTCTAACGTAAACAATCTGATCACTGTTGTCAACATGGATGATCGTAACAGCAATGCAGCCTGATGAACGTCTCCCGTGATCACAGATTTATAGACGTTGGTCCTGACTGGGTTTTCACACTTCTTTTATATGACCGTGCTCGAGACACCCCCGAGCCAACACCCCCACTTCGACTTCCTCGGCATCGAGAAAGGCGTCAACCATTCAGCATCTGATATTTCAGTCACCTCAGACCTTTACCCACCTCTTAATGCCCCACTACCCCTCAATCGACGGAGGCGCAAGCTCTATATTCGCGTTACCATCTTCATTGTACTCGAAATAATCTTCCTTATATTTGCATACTATACCCTCCTTCACCCCATTCCACTCCAAAACGACACCAAGGATGAACTCACATTGCTGTCGTCGCTCACAGTGACATTGACGGAGTTCAAAGCGGGAATAACTGCTGTAGCGGTTGTTTGGCATACCATCGCCTGCTTTTTCGTCAAGGATGTCATTGCAGCAGTTTGTAGCGCTGAGTTTATGGCGCAATATCGACGATCGGGTACTCTAGAGCCTGGGAAGTCGGATCGAGTATCCACAGTGACAAGCAGCATTTTTGACAACATATTTCACTTCCTTGGGAGATCTGCATCTCGAGAATTCCGCCTCGGATTCATGATCACGCTCGTGTTGATGACAGTTGGACCATTGGGCTCTGGCACGATCACGGTTGGAAGCATTCCCACAAGCCTTGTAAAGCCAATTTCCATCGCAAACGTGACGGGCTTGCCACCATCCTACCCTGCATCGGCCCAAGCTTACCATGATATGGTGGCAAAGGCAAATGCCATTTTGCGTCTTGAGGGATTAGGCGATACCTTGTTTGGGTACAACATGAGCACTGGTGACGACGCGTCAGACAGTGTCCTCATTCCGTGGCCCAGTATGGATTTCAATGAGCGCTTACCGGACCAAGACCACGTTGTCTACCGAAGTGACATTGTGCGCTTTAATTATGAATGTTCTTGGCTGTCGAATGTGTCCGATCTCTCCACATATCCCAATGATACCACAACAATTCCAAGGATCGGCTTTAAGTTTGAGTCCTTAAACCACGATCTCTACACATATCCTCCTCAGAACGTCACTACTTTCTGTGGTACGTCTAGCTTAATATCGCCTTAAGATTGACATGGAATTTACCTTCGGATAGGGGTTGTACAATTAACTTTGAGGCTCCAGTCAAGTCTTTCTGATGAACTTCGCAGGATCGCTTTCCTGTTCTTTAACTCTGATTCTCTCGACTCCAGGGGGAACATCAATCATGATATCATTACTCCACCGAGTAATATATCCCTTTCCGACATCAACGAGTCATTTCTTGTTGTCACCCGAAAATTAGTGGGAGCGGGGTCAGGCATGAGTCTCGCCATTCTGGATTGCAATCCGCGTGCCATTGTTGTACCAGGAGAAGTGACCGCGTCGCAAAATTCTCTCGTTGCGAAGCAATTACCTGGGACAACAAACGAGTCAACGTTGGTTGGCAATATTCTGTCAGAACGAGGGAATGTGTTGCCTTCTGCGGCATTTACCCTCGCTTTTGGTGACGAAGCTACATCTTTGGGCGCAGGACTTCCCACCCAAGCGCTCAGGGACCTATTTCTCCGTACCCGAAGAGCATTCAGCACAGGCTCAGGGGCCTTTCTTAGAACAGGAATTGAGATGGAGCCCCTTCCTTTGGACGAGATCAACAGGAATATGAATCGGTATGCACAGGCTGCTTCAAAAGCCTTCCTCGACGGGACTAGCATGGTTACGAACGGGACCGCTCTAGACAAGCTGAATATCGAGCAGACTGGCGAAATGTTCTTCCCCGTGGCGGCCCTTGTTGCGAGCAAGCCTTTTCTGATTTGTTTCACAGTTGTTGTACTGGTTATCATAGTAATATTTGCCCTATTATTATGGACTGTTAGACACAACGAACTCAATCCTTTTAATTTGAGGTGTTTAATCAATGTATTAGGTACTAAGTAGACAAGGAGTAGATCAGCTTCAATACTATTTCTGGCTGCCGTCGGCGATCAAACCTTGACCACGCTAATGCGTCTCCTAAGTGTACATTTTTGTTCCACCCCGGCCTCGAGCATCTCTTCTATCCGTGCCTTCCAAGCAGTCACAGGTCAGTTTGACATCAAGTATCACTTCCGAGAAAGAAGGTCAAATGATCCTTACTTACCGCGGAGGCATCCGGAATCAACAAGGTGCCCTGAACCAACGAGAAGCCTTATAATACAAAACAGGACTGGTAGACATCTCGGAGATTCCCCTCGACCGTTAATCAGCATTAAGAAACCATCAAGGGATCATACCAGATCATACCTCAATGCCAGTTGGAACTGATTCCTCAAGTTAAAATTTGCTTCTAGTATGATCCTACTGGTACCGGCTGTTCTCAACAGGAGAGGTTAAACGTGTCGAGTTCTCTCCCTCAGTCATAGATTAAAAGAGTGCGGTCTTACCTTGACTCGGTTTCATGACCCGACTCCAATCGCCTGCTAGTCAAAACCCTCACTCGGATTCCCCTAAGGAGGAAACCAGACCATCAGAACTTGTATTTCGCCAACCTCGGAATACCCGCATCTTAATACTCCGCTATCCCTCAATCGACACAAGCGCAAGTTGTATAGTCGCGGGATCACATTCTTCCTACTGGAAATCATATTTCTTACATTCGCATTCTACACTCTTCTTCATCCCATTCCACTCCAAGGCGACATAGAGGATGGACCTACACTACTGTCATTGTTCAAAGTAACATTGACGTGGAATCACTGCTGCGGCAGTCATCTGGCATACTATTGCATGCCTCTTCATCAAGGATGCCATTGCAACAGTGTGTAGTGCCGAGTTTATGACACAATATCGGCGATCGGGTACGCTGGAGCCGGGAAAATCAGATCGAGTATCCACAGTGACTAGCGGAATTTTCGACAACATACTTCACTTCCTCGGGAGCTCTGCATCTAGAGAGTTCCGTCTTACATTCATGATGGCGTTGGTGTTAATGACAGTCGGACCATTGGGCTCTGGCACGGTCACGATTGGGAGCCTTCCTACGAGCGTCAAAAAGCCAATTTCTATCGCAAACGTGACGGACTTGAAGATGGATATGGCTATCAGCGCGGCAGCGTCTCGCGAGCAAGGTTACAATGATTTCATGGTACAGGCGAATACAATCATGCGGTTCGAAGGATTAGGGAACACAATGTTTGGATACAAAATGGGCCCCGTGTTTGGTGATGATGCCGACAGTGTCCTCGTACCGTGGCCAAATGGAGAATTCGAAGACCTACCTGAGCAAGGTCGCCTCATCTACAGAAGTGACATCGTGAAATTCCGTTATGAATGCTCTTGGGTACACAACATATCAGATATCTCTGATTACCCATTGAATGCATCCAACCCCAGTCCTCCATTTCACTTCATGTTTCAATCATCAAGCGACGTCTATGAATCCCCCCCTTACCAAAACCCCAGCTTTGCAGCATCCTGCGGTACGTAGAACTGTATTCCATACTCAAATTCCTTTATTTGACTCATTCTTGGATAGGTGTAATTCAATTAACCATGAGGACATCTCAAGCAAACCTCCTCGTTCCTGACGGATTTCGTAGAATGGCATTTCTCCTCTTCAACTCCAATGTTTTTGACTCCAGAGGCGATATTAATAATTCTGTCCCCGCGGCAAACAATATCACTTTTTCCAGCATTAATGAGACATTTCTCGCTAATGTTCAGCAGTCAAGCCTTGGAATATTAGGCATGGGTCTCGCCGTACTTGATTGCGATACACACGCCAATGTTGTCCCAGGAGAGGTTAGCTTGTCACAAAATACTCTTGTCGCGAGGCAAATACCTGGGACTACTGGTGCGAATCAATCAACTCTCCTAGGCAATCTTTTTTCTACGAAAGAGAGTCCATTGCCTTCTGCAGCATTCGCTCTTGCTTTTCACAATGAAGCAAGTTCTTTGGATGGGGGGCTTCCTACTCGAGTTGTGAGAGATTTATTTCTCCGCACCCGGAGAGTGTTCAGCAGGGAATCGCCACCAATCTCCTTCCAAGGCGCCAGCAGGTCTGGAGTTGAGATGGAGCCCCTTTCCTTAGACGAGATTAACAAAAATATGGGCCGATATGCACAGTCTGCTTCAAAGGTTTTTCTTGATGGTTCTATCATTGTTGCAAACGGAGACGTTCAGGAGAAGTTGTACATGACTCAGACTGGGGAATTGTTGTTCCCTGTAGCGGCGCTTGTTGCTAGCAAATCATTTCTTATTGCCTTTACTGTTGTCATCGTGGTGATCACGGTAGTCTTTGCCTTCTTATTATGGACGGTTAGAGAGGCTGAGCTCAGGCCTTTTGATTTGAGCTGTTTAATCCATGTATTAGGAACGGAATGGAATCGTATCTAGCTGTTGATCTCAGAATAAGTCGGTCACATTCATCTGCTACTATCGGATCGGCTATGCAAACGAGCACTTGCTACAAGAGGGCGCTCGTCATACTGACTCTCGTTAACGCTTTCGTTGGGAGAAACATAATAGAAATAACTCCTTGTTTCGTGGTTACGGCCCTGATGCCAGCAAACAATCGCACAAGATGAAAAACCGACAGCACATCCTCGCAATTCAAGTTATGCTCCCCTTCAGGATATAACAACCAAAGAATTCGCCAGGCTTTATGTTCTCTTCTGTTCACAGTTCCATGAATTTGACCGCTAACGCTGGTCCCTCAATGCGTGCCCAGCATTCCTAGTTGACTCCGAGTTTTAAGGATCAAGAACATACCTAGTATAGCTTTGAAGATCCCAGGCATTTCGCACTTCGGAAATCTTGACATAGACACGCTCTAGGATAAGAACAGGATGCTTTTATTCCGTCAATTTGTTGATTTCGAGGAATGATCAGGATCCCAGACTTCGTCTCTTGATACGAGCTCAGCGCTGAGCGCGAATCAATGATCCCAAGCTTCCAGTCCAGCAGCAGCTAACCCGCAATCGTAGCCTCAGCACTGGAGGACAGTATATTCGAACAGACCCTCCAAGGTAGAGCGCTGGCGTTTGTGGTGACCACGACCAGAATCTCAGCAAGTTGTGGTTTGATCGATGTATTGGGTACAAAGTAGATGGGATTTCTGGCAGTTTTTCAATTTCATCATTTAGTGGCACCAGGAAGGAGGATAGCGCGCGTTCTGCGCTCATGTGCTATCACTTTTGGTATGCGTTGCTCGAGGTCAAACCAAGCCTTGCCCATCTCCCATTCCTTATTACAAGTTCAATATTTATCGATTCCTCCCTCAACACGTTCGGAGCATTCCTAGTTTGTTCGGTCGGGCGTATGCGCGTAACGTTCCTAGTTGACTTTGAGTTTCAAGGATAGGGGATGTGCGTACTAGTAGCGTCGAAGATCCCAGGCATTCCGCACGAAACAGATACGCTCTAGGATGGTATTAGGTAACAGGATGCTTTTGCTCCGTTAACTCGAGGAATGATCTGGATCCCAGACTTCGTATCTTGGCACGAGCTGAGCGCAAATTAATATATGACTCCAGGAGCACCGAAATTGTAGTTTCCAGCCTTAGTATAAGCAGCGAACTCGAAATTTCAGCCCCAGCGCTGAAAGCCAGCAGTTCTAGAGACGTTCCCGAGAAGCCCATTAGAGTGCGAGCGCTTGCGCTGACCATGACCAGAATCTCAGCGAGTAGCCAGAAGAAATCGAACATGGGCGCTAATGTAGGGTGACTTGACTCCAGAATCATCAAGATAATGTCACATCGCATCAATCGCATCAACAAAAGGTTGGTGCGTCGGTGAGTCAATCAAGGCTCCTATCCAGCCGCTCGCTGCACTACTTGTCCCCAGACAGAGGCCAATAATTACGAAACTTGAAGAGGCTCGCTCCTATGTCATTATATGCATCATCTTCCTTTACCGTAACATTAACCAATATTTGTTGAGCACCACCTGGCATGAGAATCTATGAGAATGATGGCCTCAATATAAGGAGAGGCTATAATTGCCGACCTCCGGCAGGACGTGGGCTCCCTAAGAGAAGACTGGGCAATCAATTATTCATTACTTGCCATCATAGGACGCATGAGAATTAGAATTGTTTTTGTATGTGTTTTTGGGTGTTTTGAGAGCGACTTGGCTGGCCGCTAGTTCATGTAAGCCTTTGTCGTGACTGACGATTATACAAGTTCCAAAGGTCGATCCATGATTATCGTCAACCAGGACCCTAGTAGATATTGGCATCCCATGTAAGAAGTTCGGGATCGGTGTGATTCACTGCCTCACTACATGAATATCATTTTTTGATCACTAACTCCAACATAGTGGATCAGTGCGAAGAACTGGATCTGGCATTTTCCGTCCAGCCTTGTATATATTGTGCTCGGATTCTCCGACCCTAGCTGAGCAGCATGTCCGCGATTGACAAAGGCCCTATTCAATACACCTCCCTGCAACCCCTCCATTTAGAGCGCTGCACCACCCTCGCAGCATTAGAAGCACCCTCCGACACCTATGCAGACGCCCCGCTCCTTGCCAACGACAGTCCACGAGTCCCTCACAATCGACATAAAGGCAAATTATATGCTCGTGGATTTGCTTTTGTTCTCTTCGAGCTCGTTTTTCTCGTATTCGCCTACTACACCCTCCTTCACCCTATTCCACTCCAAAATACCCCGCAAGAGGAACTCGTAATCCTGTCATCATTCAGTGTCACTGTCACAGAGATGAAGGCCGGAATAACAGCTATGGCGGTCGTCTGGCATATGATTGCCTGTCTGTTTGTTAAGGATGTCATTGCGGTGGTGTGCAGCGCAGAGTTTATGACCCAGTATCGGCGATCTGGCGCTCTGATTCCCGGAAAGTCAGATCGGGTCTCCACAATGACCAGCGGGACCATTGACAATGTGGTTCACTGCTTCGGGAACTCTGCATCCCGAGAATTTCAGCTGGCGTTCATGACGACTCTAGTGTTGATCGTGGTCGGACCATTGGGCTCTGGCACTGTCACAATCGGAACTCTATCCAATAGCTTGAAAAAGCCGATCTCTGTTGCAGGCGTGCAGGGACAATGGGGGCTAGGGCTTGATGATATCATAAACCAGGCGAATGCTATCATGCGCCTCGAGGGATATGGAAATACTTTGTTTGGGTACAAGATGAGCTCCGACAACGATACGGATACTGTCCTCATACCGTGGCCCAAAATTGATGTAGAAGAGTTGGCTGAAGGAGGTCACCTCGTCTATAACAGCGACATTGTGCTCTTCCACTACGAATGTTCTTGGGTGCCGAGAGTGAACTTCATATCCCCAAATGCGTCCCAAGACATCACCCTCCAACCACCATTATCAAATGTCCTCGGGCGGCATTACTTATACCTCTGAAGACTTCAGCGCTGGAGAATTGCCTGTGGGATGTGGTGGGTTGATTCATCTCAACCCTCGAATATAGACTTATAATCTCCGTCTCATAGGTGTAATACAGCTCAGGCTGAAGCCAGAGTCAGAATTCGTCATCCATGATGACATTCAGAGGACAGCTTTCCTCCTCTTTAACGAACAAGTCATTGACTTCGGAGATATCATTCGGAGCCCCTACTACGGAAATAACAACTTATCCCTGTCCGGGATTGACGAGGCCTCTTTTGCCACAATCCTACCCCCGACCCCGGGGTCTTCAGGGATGGGGATGAATTTCGCGATTTTGGACTGGTGATCCACATTCCACTGTTTCAACAGGAGAGGTTACCTTGTCGCGAAACTCTCTTACGGCCAAGCAGGCAACACCACCGGGGGGAACAACTCAGTTGCAGTTCATTGGCAATATACTCATGGGATACCTCCTACCATCCGAGCCATTCAATGCCGCTTTTTATGGTGAAGCATCACCCTTGAGACCCGGAGATCTAACAAAGGTCGTCAAAGATATATTCCTCCGAACTCGCAGAGTGATATTTCCGGACTCGGTGGATGGAGCCCAAACGGTGGTTGAGTTTGAGCCACTTCCCCTGGAAGAGGTGAATAGCAAAATGAGTCAGTATGCACAGTCCGCCTCCAAGGCTTTCCTTAATGGCACTGCTCCTGTTCGAAATAAGACAAGTCTAGAACAGATAACGTTGAACCAGACTGCTGAATTGTTTTTTCCCGCTGCAGCTCTCGTTGCAAGCAAGCCGTTTCTTATCTCATTTACTGTCGTCGTTGCGGTCATTATGATTGCCTTCATGTGGTTATTGTTTATGATTAGAGAGAAAGAGCTTAAAATATTTGATTTGAGATGTATGAATGATGTGTTGGGAACGAAGTAGACTGGTAGTATTAAACCCTGGTTATGTATTTCTAGCTCCTGATTAGATTGATTTCGCGTGTCGAATCTAAACATGATTGCTCAGGAAAATACAATAGTCGTATACGAGAGATAACGATTTCCTGTCAACATGATCGCAGCACGAGTACCCATGCTTTCAAAGTAGTATAATCCTCAAAGCACAATGGCACTCAGAGCGCCAAACGGTTTGACATAGGTTGAAGCTCTTCAGATCAGATGATACTCCAAGATAATTTGCGTAACTCTGAATAGCTCGCTCTCTGTTCAATTGTTTTCCCCTCTGAGGGTGGGTTCCGTATGAATCAGTGACGGCCAGGAGGAAACACATACGTGCCCGAATCGAAAATTCCAGTCTCCAGTCCAGCAGGAGCAGCTAACCTGAATGCGTAGCGTCAGCACGAGCAACCAGTCGTCCCAGGAGCCTACTAGAGTGCTGGAGTTTGCGATGACCACGACCAGAATCTCAGCAAGTTGTGTTGGAAGCCAGACGAAAATCGAACATCGGCGCTAAGACTTTGACTCGACTCCAGATAACGTCACATCAAATCAATGCATCAACAAAAGGTTCGGTGCGTCGGGTGAGTCAAGCGTGAGCTGATAGATCAATGATCCGTAATCCGATGACTAGTCCGGTTATCCCGATGGATGAGAGATGAGTCGATGGACTACTTGATATATAAGAGGTTCGGTGGGGGTGGTGGATATTTCCTCGTTCCTTGGCGAAGTGCAGCCTGAGGATGTCTATCCCGCTCCCTGTCCCGTTCCTTGCCGCTGGCTCTACTGATCTCGTCTGCTTTGGTTCCTCGGGTTCTTCTAATGGGTAGGCGCCGACTGGAGGATGCGTAGTCGATCGAAGGTTCGGAAACTTTCCGGGTTGCTGTTAACTGAATGAGGAGGCTATTAAGTGAGCTTCGAGAGTCTATTAGTTCTCTAGGTGTCTGGTCTCGTCGGCTCTACTCGCGGTTTTTGGGTTTCTGGCGGTTAATGCTGCCCTCTGCGATTGGCTGGTTCTCTCGCTCTTGTGAGCTCTTGATGATGGCTGGCGATTGGACAGACGGAAATACCGCATCACCGTGTGTACCCGTTCTGTGATCTGTCGTACCGTCGGATCCGTTTTTCCCATGCCGCTCAATCAGCTAGACAATGTCTCTATTCAAAGCTCCAAAGGTCGCTGACTGATTAATCAGTTGAGTGCTGTTAAAACCTCGTTTACAAGTCGAACGATCTTCATGGGCGGCTACTAGGTGGTGCTTCTGCACAGGCTAGATAACGGAAGGATCCAATAATCTACTCGGGCGCGAGGGAAAGAGAGTATACTGAATACAATGGATATGTCAGCTGTACCTGGGTTGACCNNTGCTGACAGAAAACTGACTCGACTCGACTCGCATTCGTCCAATGAAATACAAGTGATCAATGTCAATTGGTAACTGGGATACGCTTGTCAAGGAACAAAAGAATCTAAACATCTGATTTGCATAGCCCGACGCCCATACGGATTCATCAGCCATGCCATGCATACACGCGTTCCCGCCACAGGAGCATACGTTGCAGTTCTCCACATTCCGAGAACTGCGGTGGTAGGAATAGCTGTGCCGCAGGTATGCGCCAGAAGCTGGCGCAGCGGCGCAGCGCACAGACCAATCCCCCATCATCGGCGTATTCTAAAACCAATTCCAACGGGATAGGAGGCCCGTCGAAGGGCCGAGTACGAGGCTCGCCATGCGGAGGCCCTCCGTCGCGTGGAGTCTGAAAACAGGTTCCAGCATCTCGAGGCCTCGAACCCTTATTTCCGCCACCGCCTCAGCAAGAGCGCTACCACGAGTCCCACTGCTACTCCTGCCCTTCGCCCTGCCCTTCCGCTTGGCCTCACGCCTGAAGAGCAGCGGTATTTTGGGCTTTCCAGCGAAAGAGACGGCCATCCCGTCTACGATGACAAGAAAAATCAGCGCCGCCTCAGCGGCCCGTGGCATCAGCAACAACAGCCCCCTCCATCATCTCTCCGCGCTAATATTGGACAGTCCCGCTCGTCCGGCCACCTTGTCGACCAGATGAGACCGGCCGGTGCCAGCTACGGAGCCCATCACTATGCTGCCTGGTCCCACCCGTATCATCCACAACCCCCGCATGCCCCATTATCGCCATCTGGCTGGCACTCACGAGGACTCCCCGTCTCCTATCAGTTCAGATTCAGAAACCCCTGCCACAAATTCTGGCTCGCCTTCTCAGAGGCTGTTCCAGATTCACCCCTCCCGACCCCACTCCTCGGATCACTCTCCACCCCACTATTCTTCTGCCATGCGAACCACCTCTGCCGACGTGGCTTATACGCCCTCCACATCCCCGTTCCTCGGGCCACTCAGGACACTCAACATTCACTCGACGAATCCATCACGGGCTCCTTCCCCCGTGCTACTTCCACCGCCGACTGACATGGCAGGAGACGACAGCAGGTCAAGAGGCCCCAGCGTGGCAGGCAGTCCGACAAATTCGTCCATCATGGCCCATCAGCACCGTGGTCCTATTATGAAGCAGTCGTCAAGAAGAAAAGATTCATTGGGGTACGCCATGCCCCCTTTACCCCACCATTACCACCATCATCATCCCTTGGCATCATCTTCTTCCGGGGCGCCTACGCCACAATTGTCTAGTGGCCCGAGTAGCAGTGGGAGCAGTCCCGGGAGCCTGGGGCAACCTACTCCGCTTGGTCCTCCTCCACTTTTGCCGCCTGGCGCGGGATTGGTTGGAGGTGCTAGTGCGACGAGTTCGAGAGCGCCTTCACCTATTTCGTGGACCTCGAGTCTTGCTGCTGGACAGATGACAGCTACAGCGAATGTGTTGCATAGCGGAAAGAGGGAGCATAGTCATAGCAATCTTGCGCATTCCGTTAGGATGGCGTTTGGGATGACACCTATTGTTCCTTCGCCTCCTAGGACTCATGCTCATGCACACAGTCATTCGAGGACTTCTGAGAGTGGATTGTTTGCTAGTCACCCGGTGTCGGGTGTGACGACGCCTATGCATTCACATTCACACTCGTATTCGCATTCTTCGCTTGGATCGAACCTTTGGGGACTCAGGTCGATGCCTGGCTCGAGGAGCGGTTCGCCACCGATTACGTTACCGCCACTCAAGGTTCCCAAGGGAGCTGATGATGAAGAGAGTGACGATGCACGCGACGAGGACGAGGTTGGCATTAGAATTAAGAAGGAGGATGTGGATGATGGAGATGATGTGTTGATGGACGGCGTTGAGAGTAAGAAGGGCGGTAGTAAGACGAAGAAGAGGGTCGAGTTACCTGGGTTTAGTCAGTTTGAGGCTGCTGCTAGAGGACTACCTTTGGCTTCTACGAGTACGTCGGCATCAGCGTCGCAGAAGATGTCGATCGATTTCGTTCGATGATTTCGGTTTCTCGAGAACCTTTTTCTCTCTCCCCTTTTTCCTTGGACATTTCTCTTTGGTTCCTCCTTTGGGCTCTTAGATGACTTGGAAATTGCGTGCGCCTGCATTGGGTTTCTGGATCTCGGACCTCTGTTTTTTGAATTTTTTATTTTATGCGGAAATGGCATACGACCAACCATTCTCATATCCTATAGACATCACCCAACCCCATTATAGAGCTTCTCTTTTTTCTCCTCTCTGTCTATGTCTCTCGATGTTTCTTTGTGTTTTTCTGTCTCTCGATTTTTATATGTGATAATACCTCGTGGTCGATTCACAATTCCTCTTCTTTATTATCGACTCGTTCTCTTTGCATCCATAACGACCTACCTACCATAGACTTACTTTCCTCTTCTCTTTTTCCTGTCTCTCTCTCTGTGTCTCGCTAACCCCACTGCTCTCCCTCTATCACTTTGCATACACTGCATCAAACACGTATCATACAATATCTGTCTTTCCTTCGTGTATCCCTCTCCTCATTGTCTGTGTTCCTCTCATATCGTATCATACCCACACACACCACAGCTCTCCGACTCCTTGTTATGATTTTTGTGATTTACTACTTACTGCTACGTACCAGTTTTATCATCGCACTGTTGCACGTGTTCGGTCTTCTTTTCTCTCTCCTCGTATGTGGTTGATGTAATGATTAATGATGATATTCTTTTTGTGTTACTAATTGCTTGATTGAGTTGAAGACAGTGGCTGAGGCCCTGAACGTTCAGCTGTGAAGGTAAGAAAAGAGGGTTTTTGCAGTGTTTGGAGCATCAACCTTGCGTGTTCCTCCCTTGTTCCTTCTAAGTTTTCGACCAAGTCTCATTCTTTTAATTGTCTGACGCGATGAGTAACAAAAGAAAAAATCCCACGTTTTGCACTGTTAGTCCCCACCGTGATTTGAACACGGGACCCTGCGATAGATGTAATCAGGTTATTGCTAACCCAGGTACTGCAATCGCATGCTATAACCACTTAGCTATGGAGACTTGTTGTGCTGTGAATATTACTCAAATATATGGGCGTCCAATATCCAAATAAGGTATTCATTGGACGTCATTCGGTTCTAATTAGCCTTTGTCCTTCCGCCAACCACTCTGCCTTTCTTTGAAAGTCAATATGCAGCGCTCATCAAGACGTGCAACAATATCACTCCGTGGCATACATGGGAGCTTGGCAACAAACGCGACTGCTGGCATTAATCACCATAGCAGATCCAGAGCAGACGTTTTGGAGTCGATATTTTCGGATGGATTTCAATATTCGAGGTAATTGTTATCCCCAATTTTCTCTCCTTGTACAAGGACAGGTAGGTATGCGGAGTTGGGCGGGTTACTATGGTCACTCGCACGCTTGAGCGATGGGCGCGCGTCTCGGGGGCCGGGGGTAAGCATGTATACATACCGCAGCAGTTGAGTTGCAGTGGAAATCGACTCGCTCGGAACTGTTACACCCCGAGTTGGTGTCGAGTTTTCGGGGGTGATGCGGGTCGTTGGTACCAGGAGAGGACTAGCTTGAAATCACTCTAGCGTCCGCATTGCCTTCTTGCTGTTCTACTTAACCCATTGCTCGTTATTCTGACACGATGCCCGTTAAAACTGCATTGATATTGATGCTGATTTCGAATACGGTATACACAGGATTTTGAACGCCCATACGTCATGTGTCAATGCGCTTGCGTTTACAAACGGGGAGGGGCAGTTCTTGGCGAGTGGGGGTGATGGTGAGTAGTGATCGCTTTCAGCGCTACTCGCGGGGAAATAAATTCTGAGTTTTTTTGGTTTTGTTTGAATCCAAGATCTTAATATTTATCTATGGGATTTCTATCAGGAGGATGTTCGTGCACCGATAGGATCGTTCGTTGGCCCAACAGTGCGCCCAAGATTGATTGTCTCGTGATCGTTTAGTATGCTGAACGACGGAGCTGATAGGGCAACATTCTCAATCTCACGTTTTCGGCGTCGAATCGGTATCTATTCTCGTAAGTCTGACGGGGTCATATTTGCATCTTTTCGTGGTGTGCGGGGAATTCTCATTATATTTTACTGATTTTGTTTGTAGAGGCGGGATAAATGAGACGATATTCCAGTACGATATTTCGTACCTCGGGTCCTCTCGCGCGCAACTTTCCGCGCGACATCCTGATAAAACGTGTTCGTGGCATAATGCAAGTAACCTCGGTAACAAAAGCTCAAGTTATGCATTTACAAATAATCAGGACACTGTCAGAAGTATCTCTTGTCACCCAAACCAAGACGAAGTTTACCTCAGCGGGAGGCGAGTATCACGCTCAAGCCACCTTGGCAAAGCCTAGCTTACAATACTTCATCCAGCGAAGATGGTGCTATCATTCGACACGATTTACGGGATAATCATCCCTCGCAGGCTCAAAATACCCTTCGGCTCAAGTCCGAGGTGACTGGAGCTCAATACCACCCAAACATGGAGTACATATTCTTGACAAGTGACCAAAGTGGAACTGTGTGTCTTCGCGATGAACGAATGGCGTTCGGTCCACTTTCTCGGAGGTCACAGGAGGGAATTGTCCAGGTGGTTAGTACGCTTACCATGCGTTCTATTACCTGAAACCTCAGGTGCCCTTAGTACAATACCAAGTTGACTCGCCAAGGGACAGCCCATCTGAGTAATCCTGAAGCAAGCAGTGTTACATTTGATCGTGATGGTAAGCACATTTCCGAAATTTCTGGGCATCCTTTTACGCTCCTGCAGGATCTCGGTTTGCTGTAACTATGCAAGTAAGTCGTTTTTAGTGATTCTTTTTTACCACCCTAACCATTTCAGAATTGGTACCCTACTATATACTCGGTCTCTGATCCTAATCCCATTGCGATGTGCACGGGCGAGAATCGGCCGGATGGTACACCAGTCCCTCCCGGAGAACGCACTTATTGCAACGCATGCACCATGAAGGTTGGCTTCCTCCGTTTTGCTACTAATCAGGCTCGCTCATTCGGGGCCAAAAGCATGGTTCTTTCGGAGGTCCTGGGCTCGATAGCGACGAGTTCTATACTGCGGGCTCTGACGATTTCCGGGGTTACGTATGGAGATTACCCTCCACGTCTGAGCTCGTGAGTCAAAGGCAAGAAATATCCTCAAATGATTGGGAAAATCAAGAAAGCACTGGTTCGAGATTAACCGGTACATTATCCCGAGCGCCACAATTCCTTGACTGACCCTTAAACTGTATTTTATCCAGGATTTACCTCGGGGACTCGAGAGATAAAGTACCTCCCAACTGCAATTTCAACCCCCTTGTGCAGGCTCACAGGTATAGGCTTGTCGTCACTCTTATCTGGATCACGGATTTTCTGACACTTTGTCAGGACACAACTCAATCGTGAACTCGGCAGTATTTCATCCACATTTCTTGCATGTCGTAACATCTGGGGTGGAGAAATGTGTTGTTTTACATAGTCCAACTCCATCTTCTCCATGCACACAAAATCTGGCTGCCTCTCCCACCGAAGTTAGGCAGCTAGACATTGATGGGACCTTGGATCGCCTGACTTTCCACCAGGCGCTCGTAGGAGCGTTCACGACAGTTGGAGAACCTGAGCTTGAGGAGGATTTGTCCGAAAGGAGAACTATACGGATGTTTGATCAGTAAGTTGGTGCCCTTAGATTTTTTTGATGGCTTGAGTTCACACTTGTTCAGTATTATACGGGAGGAAGGAAATGTTGACATCTTTCAAGAGAGAAGATGGGTTGACGACGAATCTTCATCTGACGAAGTGATGAATTCGGACTCGTCGGAGGATAGTATAGACCTATGAATGCTCCCAAGGAATTTCGAACACAGAATGGAAGGCCTGGCTAGAATGTTTTTATGTCGTTGGCGACCAGGCGTAATAGAGATGAGATAAGATACCAAAAGGATATACAGAACCCTTTTCCCGAGGCGTTTATCAAGAGTACCTTTCAGGCAGGCATCTTACCCCAAAAGGCATTCTGGTAGAATTAAGTGATTACACGTCCTCCTGAATTTCGCAAGATTTCACAAGCTTCGTTGCCAGCGATCGAGGAAGCCACGAGGCTCTGAGTGCAGGTTGCAGTCCTCGAGATCGCATTTTCTTATTTTTAGAACGTGTCTTGATTCCCTTTGATTCCACTACCGGCCTCGAGAACCGGTTCTGTGCTTTCAAGGCGTATCAGGGATTCGGAAGTCGTCATTACGCCTTACTCATAAATGCTCGCTTGCTACGCGTCATGGAAGATCTCGGAAAGAAAACCCCAAAGGGCTGAGGAAGAGGATTTTAGGCGACTTGCGCACCATGCAAACGCTACTCCAAGCCCCATCATAAAATCGCGGATCGGATTATAAATTCTTGAAAAACAATTCTTTATTCTCTAATTGGCGGGATGGCCCTCTGGCTTTTTGAGAGCTCGCGATTGCCGCCGGAAGCGGAATTCTGGAAAGCAGGAAGATCAAAGACAATGTATCGAAAAAAATCCTTCGCATGGCGACCGGAAAAACGTATGCAAGCCCCAACCTGTCGAGCCTCGAAAAAAAAAATCAAAACTCAAAAACACCTCCATAAAATAATTAAACTCTCTTCAAAATATTCAGAGAATTATTTATAGGCGTTACCATGCATGGACAAGTTCACGTTTATCAGTCTTGTTTATCTCATGCGATCTCCTTCATATGGGCAGTTATCCCTATCTCTGAGCTCCTGCTTGCCGAATTCATTGAGCGAGAGCTTCATTCCTCCGCTGATACTGGACTTGGACAACCCCGAAGAACCAAGTCAAGAACACTGCGGCCGCCTTTGGGGTGCACCCTCATCTCACGGGGTTTACTATGCAAGATTATGCTATTAGTCCGAGCTATCTCTATTCACTAAACGTGGGACACCTATCTCTCAGGCTACTTATCGCTCTTTCTCTCACTCTCGCATCCGACTCGCAGGTACTTGTCCTCCGGGCCAGGAAATTGGCTCCGTATTCTCGGATTATCCTGTCAAGTTTCTTCATTGAGATTGACGTAAACAATGGAGACGCCACGATAAGCAATATACTCACAAATGTGCTTGTTTCTCGTAAACGTGCTGTTGAAACAGACTCGACTCTTTGGTGATATTGCAAATACTGTTCTCATAGCACTCTAGCCGTGGGTACCTTGAATTAGGGGGATTGCTCCGTGACTACTCCGCTTGTTCAAACGTTCGTGGGTTTGCCGAGAGCGCCGGGCGTCGTCTGCTCTCCCAAATTGTCTGTAAAGGCACTATAGCTGTCGGCTGCGAGCTGGATGATTCATTCCTTCCATCGTTGACTGGGGCAACCCTGACAGTTTACTACGAGGAGCTAATACGCCATACGGCCGCAACACTGCGTCACCTTGCCAGGCCAAATCAGGCTCCATCATGTCTTAACCTCAGGTTCGGCTTCCCCGTCAAAAACCTCCGTTCCGTTATCGCCTGAGTACTCGTTCGGTCGTGCTTCTATCACGCTTCTACCCCATCAAGACCGGAATTAGGCACGCTGCCATGTTTAGACCATCCTGATAACCGGACTATTTCGCGATACGGGCCCTTCCCAACGCATTCAGTTGCATTGAGCACCTGATTTCCTTCGGAGTGGGCGCCTGTATGGCAACAAAGTTAGGTCTGCCGATGATCACTCTAGCTGACTGGGTCTCGATTGTGACTTGATGTATGGAGCTGCTATACCAGGTTAAGTTATGTTAACAGACATAGCTTAAGCTCAGAATGATGTGGAACTCCCTTGTAGAAAGTCATGCCGTACTCGAAGTGGTCTAAGTCTATCGAAATCTAAGTTACTTGATCGTGTATGAAATAGAATGAGGCCAGTGTGCTGTGTAATGAGAGGGTAAGTTGGGCGTTGACCGAGAAAATAAGGCAAGATAACTTGTATCCCAGCTGGCATAGTTTCTAGGTGAATTTTCGCTGAACGACCAGCAGGAGTGGGAGACTTGGCAGGAGCAGGAGAGATAACCAAAGGCTAGATATAGTCTCGGCCCGGATGCCAGGGGAAGTACAGAACGAGAGTGCAGGAACTCTAGTACCAGATACTCCGAGTATGGTGGATAGGGGCCATTTCTGCAGTTTCGATCCCATCTACTTTCTCCTCCCCGCTCTCAATCCTCTTGGCCAAATCCCACAAATAAAAATCAATTAACACACTGCTTACTCCTGCATAATCCCGCTTTCCATCTCCTCTTTGCACTTCTTGATCGCCGTCTACGCCGCTGTCGGCATCGTGATTTTCCAAATCACTGGAGCCATGGGTATCTTCTATTCCCTCTTCCAGAGAACGCACAATGTGTTCCCGCACCCGTTCTACGGCAACGATACTCGCTGCACGCAGACTCACTTCTTCTCTACAACCGTGCATCAGATCTGTTCCCGAGTGAAGCGCTTCCATCAGAGAAGGAGGGTAATCTAGTATGCGTAGGTGGTGGAGAATTTGGGGTACTCGATAGTCCGCAAACATCGTAAGCTGATCTATTCGTGGTCCTAGTTTGCTTGGAAATAGCGGGTGAGGTACTCCGGGAGATTCCGGGTAGAAAGCTGCCCAGAGCTCTGCTACAAGGATCTGGGCTCTTTTCCAGAAACAAACTTAGCAAAGCAGATATTAGTGCTGTATCATTATGAGGATAGGGACGGCTTACTCACCAGTCCGGCCTTCGTAAGAGACTTGATCTTTGAATGATGGAAAAGTTTCCGTGACCATTTTCACGAGGTCGAGAGCCGAACCCTGTCCATGGTATCGACGGTGGAACTCATCAATGAAACCTTCGAAAGAGCCGCGAAAAGTCTTTTTCGACGTATAATTCAGCTCGAATATCACATGTGGTAAAGCTAGCCGGGCACCTACATTGCAAAGTATTGATCCATTTTCGCGCATGATACGTATTCGATCGCGAATCAATGGCATGCTTTCAGTTGATTCTGGTGTGGGCCGGAATACATGCTCAATCAAAGATTCTGGACACAACGTTTCCGAAGAGTAGAATTCAGGGTTGACGAACGGTATGTCTTCTTCCCACAAAGCTAAAGACATCATCAGCTCGAGAAACACAGGAACGCGAGTTAATCGGACACATACCTCTATCTAGTGACGCTACCAAGCTCCAGTATCCGGTAAATACTTGGCGTCGACCCCCTGGTTTCTCCGCCTCTGCCCAGCTTGCATACCATTCAACACCGTATCTCTGACTTGTGCCCTGGAGTGGTGACCAGAAACAGAAATTGAGGGAAGATATCAGGAATATCCAGTCGAGGGTAGTCTTTGTGAGTGGATGGACCGAGTCATAGGGCTCCGGGGGACATATGTGCAGAGGGTGTGTTCGCCAAGTTCTAGGTGTGTAAGAATCTTCCTTAAATTTTCTTCTGATCTATCGTAAGTGTTTGGAGGAGGAAAAAAGTGTCTCCGCTGCTCAGAATTTGGAACAAGTCTTATAGACGAGGGCGAGCAGACGAACATAGTTTGCGGCCACCTTGACACCGGTGTCGTCGATTTTGACGAGGTCTGTAGCCTAAATGATACGGGTCAGAAGTACGTCTGTTTCACGACTCATCACAAGCATGAACCACTAGCGGGTCATCTTACCTTGTATGCGTATTCGGAGCTTTCGATGACAGGGTTGTGTGGCGGCATTTCCGACTCTGATTCTATTCGGATGCCAAGTTTTTCAGAGTCAAAATCAAGCAGAGAATGGCGTTCTGAGCAATCAATGACAGACATAACAGGTTTCCGGAACGTGGTAGAGAAGCGACTGACGCGAGGAGAGGAAAAGTAAATCAATAACTGAGTTGTACGGATTATTGCCGAAATGAGCAAGGCGCCCAGAAAAATCTTGCGACCCTTTGATGACGTGGTTCCTATTTGACCAAGATCTAGTTTGACCGATCTTATCTTATCTAGTACACAACTAAAATACAAATTATACAATCCAGTCCCAGCATTATTCCAACAGACCGTTCACGGCTCGTCGTGTGTTATTTCACCTTCCAGTATTCTCTGCCCGTGCTCTTTTAAACCAGGCTTCCGAGAGAATCGGTTAGCTTCGAATGATCGAGTTTGAATGACCGTCACGATACCTTATTCAAGAGCTAGATCAAGCTGATGTATCAGAATCGCTGCCCTAGTCAACCCAATGGTATACTATACTCACCGTTCCTCGAGTTTTCTATTGTACCAGATCGGTTCCATAAATCACCCGTTGCAACAAGCGATTAAAACTTATCTCACCTGCGCCACACCTGCGAAAAAATCCAGGTTAACATCGTTATTCTACTCCAGGACTGACGCTACCTACCAATGACCTGTTCCTTAAAAGGGACTTTCTTGAAGCTATCCTCGGTATCCCTCGGGGGAGACTCCATGATTCGCTCTTGCCCGGTGTTAGGACCCAATGTAGGGACCGGCATTTGTTGTGTCTGTTGACTTGGATAGCCAATATCCCCCCCAAATTCACGATTGCCGTGTGCATGAACGATATGTCCGTCGCCAGGTTGGGTAGAGCCTAAAGACAGAAAGGGTCAGGAGCTTAGATCAATATCTTCTTCAGGAGGTGAAATCCCTAAAGACTCACCTTGTTGTGGTAAGTCGTCGACCATTGTCGGAGGCGCGAAACTCGAAGGTAGCGCGATAGGCGGTGGGAGGCCTGATTGGTCCACCGCGGGTCTCCCGGATTCGTAAGGATGTGAAGACATTGTTGACTATTGGATACTCTGATATTGCAAACCACCAATGAACCTTATATACGCTGGTGTTAGTGTTGGACCTGCCTCTGATGGATGACGTCGTTCAAGGTCGACGTCATAATGTTCTCGGCCAACTGTTGTATCCTGAATTAGAATGAATTGTGGAGAAGGTAGTGGCTCAATGTCCATTCCGAAGGCTAGAACCGCCCTTTAAAGTAAGGTGCCGGCTGCTGCCAAGGCCTTAACGCGTCATAGAATGCTGTTGTTGAAGGACACGATGTACAAGTACAAAGAAACAATTACATGGAAAGAGAGGTCAGACGAGACCTTACTCGTCGCTCGGAGTAGAAGGTACGTTATACTCTTGCTCCTGAGATACTCGCTCCTGGCCAGCACCACTGCTGGAGTTTCCTGACCTATCCCTGGAGTCGGCAGTCCAACCGTTCGTCGCAAGACGAATAGGTATCACGAGCCGAAAATCTCGGAAAGGGCATTTCACAGGATCAAGAGGGGTCATCGATAATACAAGACAGTCCTAAACGGTTTTCAGTCGGGAGAGATCTCTACTCGACATAAGTGATGACAAACCTTTACGTGCAAACCTGCAGCCTTGAATGCGCATACTTGAACAACATCAAATATGCCGATTTCACCTGAGAAGGCAGAGGTTGTTTTCTCGTTACCCTGTGTGATACATTAAACCAAGACTTGAAAACGTCTTCGAATTATAAGCTGTGTTTGGACTCACAAGATGATCACTAAATCTTCCTAATCCAATGCAATCGACTCGCCACATGTCCTCCCTCGCGAGTTGATTCAGTGTAGCTGTCGTATATCTTATAGAATATAGTGTCACGAGGGTCAGCAAACAAGAGAACAGTTGAGAAGAAAAACACACTTGACATCGACAGCGGTCTGCCTCAGCACTTCAACCTTCATGGCAACTTTCGGACTCGGAGAACCAGTAGTCGGAGCATAAGGCAAAAACGCCGCAAGGCTGACAGCCGAAGATTCAATATTGAGATAGAAAGGGATCTTCTCCGTGAAACAGAACACCCTCGATTTTGGTACGTGAAATTTTACGACAACGTCCTGCAACCGCGATTGCTTCGCTTTTGCCACAGTTTCATAGGTGCTCCATTCGTCTGATAAGTCAAAACCTTGCGTTGGTATCCATGCCAGTGCGCGAGGGATCGGGAATGAAGGACGGCTGCGAGGGTAGTATAAGATCGGTGTGTTGACGATCCTGGTATTGAAGACATGGGCACTCTAGTTCAAACTTTAATTGAGTAGAGTATTACGACATACGTAGTTCCAACGTGTAATCCGAGAGCCTTGGATTTGACGTGCGGAACCATGGTAGGGACGGTACTAGGCCTATTTATCAAAGCACTAACAGAGTACTAGCGCGATCGAAGTGAGTCCCTTGAGTATGGAGAAGAAGCAGACAAGCTCAACTTACTTCAATCTGGGCTTTGAATCCTGGAATGCCCTTCAGCTTGACTTCAAACGTCGGGGGTAAAGGCTTCATGGTAAATAGATTAACATCGCTACAAGTCGCAGTGAGGTTAGAATCTTACATAGGTTTCTCCGTCATTAGTTGTAAACGTGGTTGGTAACGTCAATTTAAATTCAATAACCTTCGGGCATTCTTGTGAGTCGGGTCTCTTCTCCCACAGCGTCTTTGTATCATCCAACAACTGGATAATCGAGTCCCCAAACTCTCCTGACTCGTGCAACTTCAGCTGTCCTTCAATCTACACCGAGATGACTTAAGTTATCGGAACAACAGGGGCTCAAATCGCACCTTAACTTGAATGCTATCCACACCCTCCGTCTTCACATCATCTAGCTCAACAACGCCCTCAACCACCCCACCAACCCCATATACAGGTATACTAACACCCCCATGCTGAATCAACTTCAGCCTTGCATGCCCATGTTTGCTTTGCTTGATAAAACTCCCCGCCAACCGGTCTCTCAACCTCGAGATAGTGGTTTCGCTCTGGAGGGACTGAACATCGACATTGGATGGTGAGCGTAAAGTTGACGCGGGATGAGTAGCGTAAGATAGCAAGCTCTGTGTAGACATATTCCCTTCGAGTATTCTTGTGCCGGGTTTCCGAATTAATTAGCCCAGGTTATTGCGCACCCAATACTCGAATAGACAAGATAATCCTGGGCCCACTCGAAGCGACTGAGAAAGGCAGTAGAGTGCTAAATAGCGTCCACACCGTCCCCTCTCTCGATAGAGGGAAGCAAGGCGGAACAAGACCAGGGTGAGGGAATTCATCAGGCGATGTGACCCAGTCTCATCATGTGGATATGGTGGCCTTGGCCTCTGTATGCCTCTGCGGATGAGAAGAATGTTGTCCATATGGGAATGGTTCCTCTTGAGTAAACATTGAAGCTGCAGGTGGTATCGGCTGATTTCTAATACCCTGTGAGATGAACGTACATCAATACCTTACTTGTGTGGGGCAGCATGGTGGCAGGTCAAGAAAAAAGCCACGCTATTTGGCTCTCAGCTCCCTGATCCATCTCAGGGGCTTGGTCATTCAGGGTTAATCCTTCCCATTCTTTCTCTGTTGAAGTTCAAACCTTCCCTGGGATATGGCCTACTTAGAAGTAGTCATCAAGGATGCAAATGATTAGTAAATTTGGATGATATCTACTGTGATATGGCAGAGCGGTAGTCGAAATGCA